>JAQIYK010000960.1:0-11304 GCA_034700465.1 Rotylenchus robustus | reverse complement strand
GACTGTCCTGTGTCCAACGATGACACCGTTGCTCTAGAAAAATTTTATGAAACTGTTAAAAAGGATGAAGAAGGGAGATTTGAGATTGCCTTTCCCTGGCGATCAGAAGGTCAATACCCAGCCGATAATTTCGGGTTAGCCTTCTCCCGCTTATCATCTCTAGTGAAAAAACTCCGCTCTTTCCCTCAACTTTATAAAGATTGTATGGAAATTGTTAGGGAACAAGAAGAGCGTAAAATTATTGAGCGAAGTAAACGCACCCATGAGAAGGAATACTTTCTTCCCCATCATCCCGTTTTGGGCAAACGAACAAGGATGGTTTTTGATGGATCATCCCATATTAAGGGAGAGCTCTCGTTAAACGAACTTTTGCTCCCCGGTCCCAACTTATATCCCGATTTGACGGGATACCTTATCCAATTTAGGGCTACACCTTTTCCGGTGCTAGCCGATATCGAGAAAGCTTTTCTACAAATAGGATTACAAGATTCAGACCGTGAATTTTCAAAATTTTTGTGGTTCAAAGATATAAATGCGCCATTATCGGGGTCAAATCTGATAGTATACAGATTCCGTAGAATAACATTCGGAATTGTGTGCTGCCCGTTTTCGTTAGCAGCTACTTTAAATTACCACTTAGAGTCTTATGATAGCCCTTTGGCTAAAGAAATCCTAGAAAAGTCTCTTCTATACGTTGACAACTTACTTTTGCTCGCCGAATCGCCTGAGGAAGCTACCTGCAAAGCAATTGAATCTAACTCCATTTTTTCAGCCGCCAAAATGCACCTTCGTGAATTCGTCGCTCTTGATCCAACAGCGTTGTCATCCATTCCAGCTTAGGACCGCTTGGACAATCCAGAGCCGACAGTGCTTGGCCTAAATTGGATTTTGAAACATGATACGGTCCGGTTCACCTTCCCAGCGCCTCCCGCCCAGGACAAGCTCACACGCAGGCTGGTTTTAAGCATAATTGCATCCCTTTTTGACCCCCTGGGCTTGTGCTCCCCATGTTTAGTTGGCCCTAAACTATTTTTCCAAGCATTATGGAGGGAGTCCCAGGGGTGGGATACAATGCTTCAAGATGCAGAAAAGGCTAAATGGGATGAACTTATGGACCCGTGGTTTGGGAGAACGATTGTCGTTCCCCGACTTACTCCTAAAAATGGAGACCTTTCGCTGCATACTTTTACAGATGCTTCTCCTAACGCTTTTTCAGCAACGGTTTATTTAAGAACAGAAGGGCCCGGGGGAGTGAACATTTCCCTAATTTACGCCCGTTCTCGGCTCCGACCCAAGAAAATGGTCTTAAATTCCCCGGATGGGATGACCATTCCTCGCCTAGAACTTTTAGGGGTTCTTATAGGAGTTCGTGCCCAAAAATTTGTTCAGTCTCACTTATTTTCACCTATAAAAGAGCAATATCTCTGGTGTGACTCTAGAATTGTCTTATCCTGGATAAGCTCAACAGATAAGTTGCCAGTTTTTGTAGGCAACCGTATAAGAGAAATACGCACACACCGAACCACTACCTTTCGGTATGTTCGATCAGCTGACAATCCTGCTGATATAGGGACGCGGCAGACGTCCCCCGAAGAGTTAGAAAATGCCTCTTTATGGTGGAAGGGACCAGAATGGCTCCAAAATTCTATAGATTTTTGGCCCAATGAACTTACAGCACACTTACCTCCTGAAGAAAGTCCCCCGCCTGAACTTGTACTCAGCGTTTGTACCAATCCACTTCCAACATTGTGGGATGCTGAACGTTACAGTTCTTGGCCAAAACTTCTAAGGGTAGTCATGTTTGTTCTTCTTTTCCTGGCCAAAGTGGGAAAAGGAAAAAATTTGTTTAACGACTTAGCCCCCGACGGATTTTTTACAAAGAAAGGTCGGGAAATTGCTCACAATTTGATTGTAAAAGGGCTTCAAAGGGGTTTTAACCCCCCGAATGAAACTTATCTCGATAAAGACGGTTTGATGCGTCTAAAAACCAGACTGGCTGCCAATACTGTTTTCGCACATCCATTAGTGCTGCCAACAGATTCTTGGATCTGCAAATTGCTTATTTTATATTCGCATACACATTTGCTCCATTCCGGAGTAGATGCTACCTTAAACCACTTTTTGGCGAAATATTGGTGTCGCTTCGCTCGCCGATCGGTTCGTTCAGTAATAATGAACTGCAACATCTGTAAAAGGGATAGGGCATTAAAGTTTCGACTTCCTCCAATGCCCCCTTTCCCTCCTAAGCGTACCCGGCCCTCTACTCCGTTCGAACATGTCGGTATAGATTTTTTGGGGCCTACTTTATACAAGGTACCAAAAGGTGAACCAGAAAAGGCATGGGTTCTTTTACTAACCTGTTTAGCCTGTCGAGCTGTTCACCTTGAAATTGTCGCCTCTTTGAATGCGGAAGATTTTTTGCTTTCTTTTCGCCGCTTTGTAGCTAGACGTGGACTTCCAATGTCCATTTTGTCTGATCATGGTTCTCAATTTGTTCTCGCCAAACAAACATTTGAAAAGTGCACTGATCTTACCATTCAGTGGACTTTAATTCCAGGGTTTAGTCCCTGGTCTGGTGGCGTTTATGAGCGATTGAATGCTCTTATAAAAAATTGTTTCCGCCGTGTTTTAGGCCGACGGATCTTAAGATGGGAGGAATTGACCACTTTTTTGGCTGAAACCGAGGCCACACTCAATTCTAGACCCATTACTTTTGTATCGGATGAAGCGGACGGCCCCCTAGCACTCCGTCCAATTGATTTGCTCCTCCCCAAGGCCCAATTAACTATGGATGAACCTAATGAGGAGGAGCCCGAGTTTCGCCCATCCCCAGCTGAAAAATTAGCTGTTAGATGGTGGGCTACTTCCCAAGCAATCAGAAAATTCTGGGAACGTTGGTCACATGAATATTTGCTCCTTTTGAGGGAAAGACGCCAATTTTTGCACCGGGGTCCCCGAGTTGCTTCTAAGGATATTCCCCAAATTAACCACATTGTTCTGGTGGAAATGGACGATTATCCCAAAAACACTTGGCCAATGGGTCGTGTCAAGGCCATCCAAGGACCAACTGAACACCCTAGGAGTGCCGATATTCTTATGGCAAATGGGCGAGTTTGGACACGTCCTGTTTCCAAACTAATTCCTTTGGAAGTTGCGCCAGAGGAACAAATTACTCGATCCCCTTCCCCCGTGACCGGGGGAGGTTTTCCTCCCGAAAATTTAGAGATCGGTGATGAAAATTTGGAGATTGGTGATGTCGATGTTGGTTCTCCTCCAGTAGATGAACAAGCACAACATCAAGACCGGATCAAATTTCATTGGGCTAAAAAACCACCCACTGGTCCTAAATTGGTTACCAAACAATCTAGGTGGGGTTTACGCCCTCGTATTCCGCCACCACCAGCATTTTTATCGACCATCGGATTGGTCCTGGTTTTGGCGATGCTGGCACCAGTAGCCAGTACAAACCTCACGGCGATGATTGCCTGTAAATTGGATGGAGTTATTATTGATGCCCCTCCAAAAACCCAAAATCTGGATATATGCTGTGGGGAGATTTGTGGCAGTCGACTCTTTAAGACTCCCTTTCTTTTCCCAATGCCGGAAGAAAATTTATTGATGGGATTTGAGTGTACAACCACCTACTGGTCCTCACCCAATGTTTCTACTTCCTATACAGCTCAATGCTCTCCCATTGATATCTGCACAATTTTGGAGTGCTATTTTTGCTGGGAACGAGTTTTTAACTTACAATGTTCTCCGCTTTTATCCGCAGCATTGATCGGTTGTCTAGTACTGATTTTTGGCATTGTTTTTTGGGCCATTTGTTGTTGCATCAGCGGGTGTCGTCACACGGCGCACTGTTGTTATTGTCTTTTCCGTTGTTGCCGGTCTCGGAACTACCTGACAAAGAGAAAACGTGCAAATAAACCCGCATATCCCTCTGATGATTCGGAAGAGGAGTTTATTCCCTCCTACCGGCCCCAAAGACGCTCCTACCGCAAATTTAAGCCCCTAACAAAGTTGGGCTACGCACTGGCCATGGTACTCATCATTTTTTCATTTTCTGTTGGTGCAGATCCCGTTTCTATTACGGCATCCACCGAAGAATGTTTTACTAGCGGAAATGGGACTGAGTGTAGTTTCAACTCAGTAACTATGCTAACATTATTGCCGGCGGGACAACCCATAAATATGGTGGTCCGGGGCCCGGATTCATCCGCTTTAGGTACCTTTTCTTTTGAAATGGAAAGCTTAACCATTGAATGTATTGCAGAATCACAGGGGTACACTAGATCTTACAAAATCGATACTCTCTCCGACAAAAGATGCCCTACTCAAGGGTCTTGCACTGGGGATATTTGTAAGGATCTTTTGCCCAATGGAACTGTTCCGGAATTGGCTAGCGCCAATAAATACCCCGGAAACACATACTGCTTAGACAGTTCCTCCTTTTTGACTGCTGGGTGCGGTCTCCCGTCAAAAGCGTGTTTATTCTATAGAAACTACGCTACTCCCACAAAACAGGGGGACCAATACATTTATGAAATTTTTACTTGCAAGGCTTGGGAATACAAAATTAAAACTGTTCTTACTTTGGATGTTCTTGAGGGATCATCCACTAGGAAAGAACTAACCATATACCCAGGCAGGTCTTATCATTGGAATGAGGCCAACCTCACCCTTACCCCTTCGGTAATGGGTCAAGCACCTGCCCCAATTTTATCGGGAACTTTTATCGGAGGATGGCAAAAAGGGGCTTTGGTTCCCTCTTTCTCCCGAGACTTACACTGTGCTGATGAATATTCGGCCATCTCGATGAATTGTGATCTGGCATTAGATGTTTGTGCCAATTGCCGTCCGGACCATGATTCCGGAAAGGTGCGGTGCCACTGTCGTGAGCTCGACCTCGAGCACTGGTTGAACGATGAGTCCACCCGCCTTCCGTTGTCAATTGGTCAAATGACCATAAATTACCGGGGCAGCTCGGAGGTGTGGGTCGAAACTTCTTATGTACCAGTTCAGTTGGGAATCAAGATAGAAAATTTGAGGCTGGCCGTACAACACGACCTTTCCACTTGCCACCTTTCTCCAGGTAAATTAGTGGGGTGCTATAAATGCCGCCCCGGAAGCCGATTCCTCTATACTTGTAAGACCAATTTGGGTGCCCCCCTTGCCGAAATAGAATGTGATAATGGCTTGAATTGGGTCACCCCTTGCGATATGAACGCAACAGAACGACACGTGACCCTAGACATTAACATGGCAGATGTGCAGTCTCGTTGCCGGGTAAAATGCCCGGCGGGAGAGACTACTTTCCTACTTACAGGCACACTCACTTATCTCTCAAAACAGAGAAGGCATTTAGGGATATCAGGGACCGTGGTGGACCGACCGGGAGGCTTCCAACTTCCCAAAGTGCCAGAAATTGGCGATCTTTACCATGTTTTATGGCGCCTACTCAAATTTCCCGAAATACTGGTTGTTATCGGTGTTTTGGTTTTTGGTGTTTTTGCCATCATAGTTTTTGTGAAATTTAACCCAGTTTTCCGGAGTTATCAAATTTTGGCCAGGACAATTGTGATTTTAACAGTTCTAGCCCTCTCGGCTCCTATTTGTTCAGCTGAGCAAATTTTGTCTGGGAATCAGGCACATGACGATCAAATCATTGATAATACCTTTTTTGACAGCCCATCAAATTTTGATGGACTTGGGTCAGCCATCAATGACTTTTTTTATCCTTATCAACGATTAGTCGCGGCTTTGATGTTCCTTCTGGGCACCTCGTCATTGTTGATCGCTTTGACATTTTTGTTGAAAATGTTGATCTTTGGTGAGAAACCCAACATGGTACACCCATCTCCCCAGCCTGTACGTCAGGCATGGTGACATTTGTTGATTTGTTGAGAAAATTGTAAATGTCAAATTTTTAACTTTTTCACATATTAATCATCATTTTTGATGTTTTGGGTCAGTATAAAAGGCCATTATTGTGCATCCCTGGAATCATTCATATTCCATTTTCAAGTGACCTAAAGTGTTACTCTATCCCTTTTTTGGTGCACTAAAACTTACATTTCTATATACAAAAATAAAACAAATCATATTTTCGAATTTTAAAATTTCCATTGGAATCAATATTCCACTATTTTTGAGTTACCATAACTCTATCCCCTTTTTGGGTACTTAAAATTGTTCATTTCTTACCTTTTGTCCCAATATGGTTTCTACTTATTTGGAATCACTATTATTCCATTTTTGGACCTTTAGGTATACAAGCATATTCTTTCTGCTGCCTAAAACCTAAACATGTCCCAAAACTATTACTACACGGTCTCAGGGCAACCGGTCCAACAACTGCCCACTCAACAATTCTATTCTGCACCTCCACCGGTGCCGCAAGTTGTTCAACACAACAATGCACCTCCGGCACAGCCGAATGTTGCTCAGCAACAAGTTGTGCACTCATCTGCACAACACATGCCGGGGCAGTTGCCTCCGGTTGTTCATCATGGGCAGCAACAGTTCGCGCCAGTCGCTCCTGTACCCAACAACAACAATACCGGAGGATATGTTCATCCTCAAGTTCATTCGGTGGTCGGGGCTCCAGCCCCCAATACAGTTCAACAAGCTGTAGCTCCACAACCGCAGACAGTCCGTGTCCAACAGGTGAACTAAAATTGAACATTTTAATTGTATTTTCATACAAAACACAAAATTTCCCCTCCTATCTTAGCGTCAGGGGCCCTATCAGGGAAACCGACAAAATCGTCGTCAGTTTCGCCAAAACACCCAATTTGGGGGTGGATCGGTTCAAATGGGCACTTCCACAGTACCGCAGCAACAACGCGGCCCATCTAACCGCGACCTCATGGAGGACCACTTACAAGCTTTTTTGGCATTTTCCGCCACGTTCAACAATTTCGTCGGGTGGATGCAAACTACCTTTACTTCACCACCAGTGTTGCAGGCTTGTTTTCTCACCCAAACTTTTTCAAGTTTTTTCCTAACCCAAAAATTTTCTCCAGAACGGCCCGTTTATGGCACCTGACCCACAGGAGAACTTGGCCGAAGGAGATGCCGAGACCCAGGGCGAAGGAAACATTCAGAATAATTGATCTATTCCCTAAGCCGGGACCTTCTGTCTTCGACAGAATTTCATTTTTGTTGATATTTAACTTTGTTGATTTTATTTAAATTTTTCTTAAATTTCACTTTTGATCTTTGAGACGTAAAAATGGAGATTGAGCAAAAAACCAGTTAATATTGCCGATTGAGCAAAGATAGTTTGGGAATTTTGCCACGAGTCATTCCCTCCCCGAGTAATTTGAGATGAAAATTTGCCTTTGTGCCTATTCCTCGGTCTTAACTCGGTCATCCATCCTAATCCTTTTTTTTCTTCCCTTTCCCTAAATTCCCTGCCTGCCCGAATACCTTTGGATGGTGATGATGTTGTTCAACTTCGTCCTCTGATGGTCCTCGCTTCTTTTGGATGTTCTTCGGCCTTCAACTCTTTGATTGTGCTGCTGTTGGTTCTGATCCGCCCTGCGCCAAAACCTGGATTATCTCTCCAACCCGCCCCAAACAAAATTACTATAAAATGACGACGAAATATCAGATATTCACCTTGCATTGTGCAACATTTAACTTTTCGCTCACCACATATTTATTCAACGGAATAAAGAAATAGTGAAAAGTTCATTTCATTGTTCGTAATAAATTAAGGGACGCTAGACCAGGGCTGGGATTTTTGAAGTCTCCGAAAGGTCGTTTTCCTCCCAAATTTGTTCGACATTGAACCCCGCCTTTGAGGCAAAGTCTAAAACCCATTTTCCAACCTTTGTTGTTCCCCCATTCCGAAAGTCTTAAATCGGGCTTTATTTCTCCTACGATTTTCATCGGAGCGGAGCGGGGACAATTAGATTAAGAGTCTGGTGCTCTGAGTAAAGAGCTTATTTACACAATTATTTGACAAGCTTTTTAGCTTTTCGTTTAAGCTTTTTTAGCTTTTCATATTAACTTTTTGTTTTTATAAGCAAACCTGTTAAATGTCTTCTGCAGCAATTCGCCAAGTGTTGGGACCCGCTTTGGGCCGCACTCGCACTCTGATGGCTGAGAGCCAGCAGCTCCTGCAAAATAACGCAGATTTAAACGCCTTATCGCGTAAAAGTGAGCAACTATCTAGAAATGTTCGATTAGTTGAGGGTTATTTGCAGAATTGGGGCAATGTGATTGGGGGGTTAGAAGGTGACCCAAGGGATGCAGAGGAAGCCATTTTTGATGCATTCCGATCAGGGGGTGAAGTACCTGGCACTATCGTGGTTACTGCTATGGACTTGATAGCTGATTTAGATTTGCAAATAGACGCTCTACGCGCCGCAAATCAACCCCCTCCGATGCATGGCAACCCACCCCCACCTCAAGGCCACCGTCCTTTTGTTCAATTGCCTCCTATTGGATTGCTTGATTTTGACGGGAATGCTTCTAAGTGGGGATCATTTTGGTCAAATTTTCGCGACAACATTGATTCGCGCAATGATCTCTCCCCGTCTCAAAAATTGTCTTATTTGCTTGGTCAACTAAAAGGGGCCGCTCGGGAGTTAGTTCTTGGTTTTAGTATTACCGACGCTAATTTTCCCATTGTTCTAGCTGCTCTGGAAGCTCGTTATGGAGACGAGACGAAGAGAGCGCACGACTTACGGGGTGAACTAATTCGCCTACCCCGGGCTACCAATTCTCCCATTTCACTCAGACTTTTATATGAGGGAATCGAGCGTATCTGTCGCCAACTTAATGGTCTAGGTGTTAACATGGATACTAACGATTTTTTGGTAACCACACTGTTGGAAAAGCTTCCTAACGAAGCTCGCCTCCACCTATTGGAGCGAGAAATGTCTAACAACATAAGGTGGACTCCGCTACAGTGGAGAGAAGCACTAGGTCGACTGGTTCGTTTAAGGGAAGCTGCCCAAGGTACTAAGGATGGCCAATCAAACCAACCTAATGAAAATCCGCCGAAGCAAAATGGACACCGTTCAAACGGGTTTTCACAGCCATTTAATCAGCAGCGGCGAGCATTTCCAGTGATAAAAGCTCCTAAAAATGAAGAAAATAAGATCACTGGTCAAAACAAATTTTCTAAAATTTGTTCAATGTGTAAACAAAGTGGACATTTCCCTACACGTTGTCCTCAATACCATAATGCTCAAAAACGATTTCAAAGACTTAAGGAGCAGGGTAGATGTGTTGTTTGTTTAATAGATGGACATACCGCTGCTCAATGCACCTCCTCTCGTGCTTGTACGCATTGCAACGGCCGTCATCACATAATTGTGTGCCAGAAGTTCAAGAAGGACCCTAATAAAAGGGAAAAACAACAACTTGAACCCCCGCAACAATTTAAACAGTCCCTTGTTAGTCAGCAGACTTCCAGTTCATCGGCATCCGCTCCGATCACTGCTGTTGTTGACACTAAGGGAAAAAATGCTTCTTATTTGATGGTAGCCAATATTGTGACTTATAATTGGCACCAACCTACTGAGCCTATCTCTATTCCCGTATTTTTTGACGTTGGGAGTCAAACTAGTTTTATAACAACGAACCTTGTTCGTAACATCTGTCCGCGCCGCGTGTCGACTGAAGACATGACAATTAGCGGTTTTGTCGGAAATTCGGGATCCAATCTTACCAAATTCCAGTCCCACCGCTATTCAGTACTGCTGGCAAGAGCTGATGGAGGCTGGGAGGAGTTCATCCTGAATAGAACAGATAAAATTACTCCAGCAATTGAATGTTTAACGGAATCCCTCCCAAATAACTCATTTTTGAATGAAAAGGGCATTCCTCAACCCAACTCTTTAGAGCCCCAAATTTTGATAGGGGTAAGAGAATTTTGGCGTTTAATACATTCTAAAACCGAAATTCGACCGGGAATTTTCCTGATTGATACCATTTTTGGTCCTATTTTCGGTGGAGAAGATAAAGAAAATGCCTTTTATAGCTCAAGCAAGGCTTTTAGTGGGCCTATTGTTCGCCCCGCTCACCTGGATCAATCGGATGTTGCGCACTTCTGGGCTTTGGAGTCGCTTGGCATCTCCGATTGTCCTGTGTCCAACGATGACACCGTTGCCCTAGAAAAATTTTATGAAACTGTTAAAAAGGATGAAGAAGGGAGATATGAGGTTTCTTTTCCCTGGCGATCCGAAGGTCAATACCCAGCCGATAATTTCGGGCCAGCCTTCTCCCGCTTATCATCTCTAGTGAAAAAGCTCCGCTCTTCCCCTCAACTCTACAAAGATTGTATGGAAATTGTTAGGGAACAGGAAGAGCGTAAAATTATTGAGCGAAGTAAACGCACCCATGACAAGGAATACTTTCTTCCACATCATCCCGTTTTGGGCAAACGGACAAGGATGGTTTTTGATGGATCATCACATATTAAGGGAGAGCTCTCGTTAAATGAACTTTTGCTCTCCGGACCCAATTTATATCCCGATTTGACGGGATATCTTATCCAATTTAGGGCTACACCTTTTCCGGTGCTAGCCGATATAGAGAAAGCTTTTCTACAAATAGGATTACAAAATTCAGACCGTGAATTTTCAAAATTTTTGTGGTTTAAAGATTTAAATGCGCCATTATCGGGGTCAAACCTGATAGTATACCGATTCCGTAGGATAACATTCGGAATTGTGTGCTGCCCGTTTTCGTTAGCCGCTACTTTAAAATACCACTTAGAGTCTTATGATAGCCCTTTGGCTAGAGAAATCCTAGAAAAGTCTCTTCTATACGTTGACAACTTACTTTTGCTCGCCGAATCGCCTGAGGAAGCTACCTACAAAGCAAATGAATCTAACTCCATTTTTTCAGCCGCCAAAATGCACCTTCGTGAATTCGTCGCTCTTGATCCAACAGCGCTGTCATCCATTCCAGCTGAGGACCGCTTGGACAATCCGGAGCCGACAGTGCTTGGCCTAAATTGGATTTTGAAACATGATACGGTCCTGTTCACCTTCCCAACGCCTCCCGCCCAGGACAAGCTCACACGCAGGCTGGTTTTGAGCATAATTGCATCCTTTTTTGACCCCCTGGGCTTGTGCTCCCCATGTTTAGTTGGCCCTAAACTATTTTTCCAAACATTATGGAGGGAGTCCCAGGGGTGGGATACAATTCTTCAAGAGGCAGAAAAGGCTAAATGGGATGAACTTATGGACCCGTGGCTCGGAAAAACGATTGTCGTTCCCCGACTTACTCCTAAAAATGGAGACCTTTCGCTGCATACTTTTACAGATGCTTCTCCTAACG
>JAQIYK010000959.1:0-11309 GCA_034700465.1 Rotylenchus robustus | reverse complement strand
CTTTTTTGGTAGGCAATTGGGTTGGTATGCAATTGGGTTGGTAGGCAGTTGGGTGGTAGGCAGTTGGGAGGTAGGCAGTTGGGAGGTAGGCAGTTGGGATTGGGGAGTTGGGTGGGACTCAAAAATAACATATTAAATAATGAACCTTTTATATTGAAAATATTTTTGAATATGAGCTACAAAACTAATTAAGGAATTATTTCATGATTTTGGTATACCCAAACTTAGCTGTATGTATTAAAGAAATTTCCGGACATTAGCATTAGAGGATCTTTGCACGTTTATTTTACACACTTTTTCTTGATAGATTTACATGCGGGGGGAAACAGAGGGGGGGGGGAACGAGGTGCGCTCTACATTTTTGTCAATCAAGAAAAAAAATAAAAAATCTAGAGAAGTGATTTTCCTGTTTATCTGGAAATTTCTTTGTTCTTGTCACATTATGAAAAACATGTCATCTCTCAATTATTCTGTTTAAATTGTGCCTCGGCTGACTTTGTTCCCATTATCATTTGTGTTCATATTTCACTTTTATATTGTTTTATCAACATTTTATTGTTTGTAGATGGGTGGTAGTGCCAAAATGTCGGCCAGCCAACCCGGCACTGCAACTGATGCTAAAAATGAAAATTCTGCAAATGCAATGGTTAATGCGTTGCGCGAATCGCTGCGTCTGAATCGTGTGGTGATCACCCACTTACGCGACCAAATGCTCGCAGCGAAGGACCAACATCAAGTTAATGGCATCCAGACGCAGCTGGACGCACTGTTGTCGCAGCAACGGAATCTGGAGGCGACTATTGCCGATGCGGTGGCCATTGGCACTCCATTGACGGACAATGCGAGTCGAGCTGAAAAGGCAATGTCTGTGACTTCTGCACCGAATGTTCAGACACCACAATTCAAACGGCACATAATCAAGGTGTGAATCTTTTAACTCAATAAATTTATTTTACAGGTTATTTTCTTGGGCCATTTACTTATATAATATTTTTGAAATTACGTGGATATGCAAATAAAAAGTATGCTCTGCGCAATATTTGCATAGAAAAAGACCTAAAATGCAATAGATGGAATCTTTCAACTATTTCTATTGGTCTTTGATATACTATTCAACACAGTTAATTTTATATGGAGTAATTATCTAGAATTTTTTACTCAATATAAAATATCGCAATGATTTATAATCATACGTGCCTAAGGGGTGGTGTTGCCTACCGGCCTCGCGATCGGCGTTTGATCCACCTCCCCCTGTTGCAGGCTTTGGGTGCGATCGACCAAAGCGATCGCCAATGTTAAAAGAAGTCGCTCACAACAAAATTTTGAAGAAAAATATTGTCAAAAATTGTCCCAAAATTAATTTATCCAACTTTTTGACCTCTTGTGAATGACTTTTGATTGCATGAATTTTTCCTTCAATTCATCATTTTCTTTAAATTTTCTCAAATTTTTGATAGCATGCGATCGACCTACCGCCACACGGGGGACCCCTTGCGATCGGCGATAGAGGTGGGAGGTTGACTCCCCCTCCCCCTTGGACACCTATGTTTATATATAATTGTTAGTTGTTTACGTTTATTCGGCGAAAACACACTACCCCATACTCAATGGGGGTTTGCATTTAAACAGTAAAAAGCAGTTAAAGATTAAACATTTAACTGCTTATTTATCTAGACAATAAATCGTGAATTGGAAATTACATTCTTGGTTAATGACAAATCTAGGAACAAATTCACCATTCTGTAACGGATCGTCCTCCTTCTATTGTTGATCTGCGAGATGAGTCGCCATTTCGGTCGCATGGCTATAAAGCATCCTCCAAACGTCGAAGTTATTCACCGTCGCCGGATGTGGACACATGGCGAGATACTAATAAGTCATCTTCTCGTGATCGTTCTGTATATCGTGAAGACAGTCGTAATCTTGACCGCAACCATCGCGAGTTGCATCACGAGCATCTTACTTCGCATGCGAATCGCGAAGGGGATGATGGCGGACTGAACCAAATGGTATCCGCAATGGTCGAACGCAGCATGAATGAAGAATGGCGCCATTACCGCGACCAACAACAGCAACGCCGCTCACCGCGTTCGCGAAGTGCTTCCCCACGTCGTCCCAGCAGCAGACGTGAGGAAGAGTGGAGAAGTGGAAAAGAAAAACAGTAAGTCACTTGTTTCTATTGGTTCAATTTTAGATATTTGTTAGCCGGTCTAGATTAATTTATCTTTACTTGCCTTATTAAAATGTAACATCCATTTTTTGGAGTCAAAATGCATAATAAACTAAATTATTGACTTAAAGATATAAGATTTTACATCTAAAATATGAAGTTAATGTAACAAATAAATATTGCATCTGATTTTGAATACCGATGGATCATAAATCACATCGATTTTGAACAAAAGCAAAGGATATTTCACTTTCTCCAAATCGAGCGTCTGATTTAGAATCGAGCGAAATTTAAATGATACGCTTTCTTAAAATTTAGACGAAAGGGGCGAAACGATGATCGCCGTAGCGGAAGTCGAGACAGAGATCGGCGTCAGGACCGGGACTACCGGCAGGATCGTGACTCGCGACAATCTCGACGTGAACAGGAGCAGTTGATGCTTTTATCGGGTCAAGAGCCGATGACTCTTGCGTCCTCTCCGTCTCCGCCCGTGGTGATGATTGGGGGACAACAAAGTTGGGTTTCCCGAGACGCAGGAGGACTACCACCACCACAATTAGGCTCGGGGTTTGGATTTGGAGGTCCATCGATGATGCCAGGAATTATCGGAAGTCCAATGATGCCTGGAGGACCAGGGCTATCGGGAGGACCATTTGGAAGTCCATTGTCAATGCAACGCGGACCTGGAGCGCCGCCGCAGATGCCCGGAGGATTTTTTGCGAGTCCGATGATGATGCCTGGAGGAAATATGCATCAGGGACAGTTCAACCCTAACTTTTCTGGGGGCATTCCCCCAATGTTACCTCCAATGGGGACTGTAAGGATCAATACGCCTGGTGTGCCATCGTCTTACGTCGAGCGACAATTTGTTAGTTTTTGATTTTAAACAAACAAAAACATATTAAAATTTTATAGATGGATTATGGTTTTTATGTTATTTCAGATCTAACAAAGAAACCGATCGAAAAATTGATATTAGTATTTTGTAATCTTTTCAGTTTCGCGACCCTTTGATTGGCCAGCAACGTTATCCGGGAGCTTTGTCCCTCTCTGCTGCCCAAATGCTTCCGGATAACACTCCAATGGGACAGAGATTGTTCGGGAGTGGTGGTTCCGGGATGCGGACACCCATCAATCAGTTGGACAGTATCGATGCTACCAAGAAGAAGAAGGAGCTGGCCAGCAAAGAGAGGGACAAAATACGCGACCTCGGAATTTGTTTCAACTGCGGACAAAAAGGGCACGGCCAGTTCAGTTGCAGGTGAGGAAATGTTTAGAATAAACTATAATTTCTCTAAATTTCATTTTTTTCTAGATATTTTAAGTTGAAATAACTACCTATTTTAAATTGGACATGTTTTTTAATGATGGAATATGTGTAGATTTTAAAACAATTGCTATTAAATAATATTAATACATTATACATATATCATAATATTCGTAGACTCCCATCCATTTAATGCATGCAAGATCAATGTACTCGTCGATGGTCATTCTTTAGAAATCTAACCATCTCAGATTCATTCCAACCAATTGCTTATGAATTGAGAATGTTATTTGTGTATAAATTTAAATATGTATTACTGGCTACAATAAGCGTGTTTTGGTGGTTTATGGTATTTGATCAAAAAATAACAGATTAAATTAAACATTTCTGGTGGCACAGTCGTCCATGTTTGTGGTTCATATTTTTCCCGTCTATGAAAATTGGGATTTTAAGGGTGAATGATAATTGGTGAGATTGTTTCTTGTTTGCAATTAGAGGACATGACTTTCGGAATAGATTTCATTTGATAGAGGAAAAAAGCAACATAGGTAACATGAAAAAATGAGAGAAAAATAATTTGAAAAAAGACAACAAAGTTGAACATGCCCAACTATACGTTACAAATCTCGCTTCTTTGCAACATAAAGCTGCAATATAAAATTGCTATTCGGTTGTTAAGATTTTGTGACGGTAAAATGTGCTATAAATGAATCCACAAATAAATTTTGATCCTTTCCTTTTTTACTTGCCTTTGGCATATATGCCAAAATCCCCTATCCAAGCGAATGATCATTTTCTGCCGCAGATCGAATCGCATCTCGGACGATGAGCTTCAACGACGAATTCGGGAAGCAAATCTGAAATTGCAAAGGCAAGAACTGGACAAGGAGCAGTTGAAGCGCAAGGCGGACAAGTATGCTCTGCGCCGTAAAGACCCTTTTATTGAACGGCTCCGCGTGGCGGCACCGAGTGGGAAAATATCTAAGGTTTAGTAAATTGTACAATTACACCAATTTAATGAACAAGAACAAAAAACAACAACAAAAATAAGAACTACAACAAAAAAGATGAATTTTGACACCAAATGTGTTAGGTGATTAATTTTTCCATAAAATCGATTAAGTAAATTAAGGTAGTTGTCAGACAGCTTTCCTTTTTGAAATGATTTTCTATACAACACTATAAAAAAAAAGCTGAACAGAGCGAAGCAAATTACACACAAACGTAGAAAGACTGAATTGTAAAATGACCCTAAATACTGATAAAATAATTGAATAAAATATTTCCATGTTTATTAATAAAATTCACGACATTTATTGAAGACAAACATTCGACTTGTTTGCCCTAAATGCGCCTATTTCAACCATACTCGCACTATATGTTCTCGTCCGGAGGTGCGATTTTGGATTGTATTGTTTGTTTTGTTTTTAATATTTTATTTCAATTTTACAGGTTTCGCGTTCTCAGCATAAGGATATATGTAAAGCTTTAGAGGATTTTAAAAAGGTGTTTTTTGTACATCTCCAAGAAGATGACTTGATCGATTTATCACAGGTAAAATTTGTTAATGTACAAAAATTAAAATGTGCAAATCTCAAAAGTTCAGAAATTTGAAATATTTCGAGTGATGGATGGAATTGAACAGAATCAGACTATTGATCCGGTCGGACTTCAACTTCACGGAATGTGTCCAGGTATGCAAAGTTTGCAATAAAATATTTGAATATTTTTGTTATTTTGGATGGTATTGTTACCCAAATGGATTTGCGAGAATTGTGTTCAAATTGCGCTCAGTTGGGCCATAAAAAGCCTGAATGCGAAGATAAGGAAGAGTGTACACGAACCTACTTTGAGAAAATGCTAACACTTGTGAAGGTATTTTATGTTAATTTACATTTTAGTTTTTAAGATCAATGTGACAAATTATGATATATTAGGATTTGTAATAATTAATGTCAATTTGTTTGTCAAATGACACTTTGCTCTTCATCAGGGTTATCGCGCGCTGGTCAAAGAGGGCCACGGGAATTTTCTACTTCCACGCACAAATATGAACCCATCCGCACTCGTTCTGAAGGACATTGACCGTAGCGGGCTGGTGGAGGAAATCATGTTGTTGGACAGTTCAGATGATGAAACACAACAGAAAGACGATGGAAACGGAGAGACGGAAAAGGACGGAGAGAAGCGCGAAGATGGACAGGATCGAGGGCAAGAGAAGCAGAAAGAGAGCGAAAATGGTACTGACTGTTAAATAATATGTAAACATGAAAAGGTAAACAGCAAAGTCATTTCAAATGAAAATTGATTAATAGTTCATAAAACAATATTTCATCCTTAGATCCGGCAGCAGTCAGAAGAGAAAATCAGCAGAAGAAGAGCAAAAATGACGACGCAAAGGATGACGATGTGATAATGTACGATTGGCCACAAACGAGCAAAAAGCCTGAAAACAAACAACAATCTGATAATGAAAGTAAGGAACAAAAAGAAAAGTTTATATTTTATATTTTGAACTTTTAGCGCCTGTTGGAAATGGTAGTCAACATCAGCAGAATGGGGGCTCGAACAGAGACGAGGTGGAGGATGAGGAAGATGTTGTCCTTTTGATTCCGTGAGATACAATGAGTATGGCAACTCAGTGACCGTGATCAGAACTTGTATTAATACTGTTATTACTGGGCCGATTTCAAATTACCATTTCAATATAAATACGCTCGTACATAAATAAATCAACGCTGACAGTTCTATTATTTCAAATTTAAATGGTGTAAATATTTTAATATAATGTTAAAAACATAAGTTCCCAGTCAAAAAGTCCGGTTTCAATCCGTAATCCCCCCTCCATTCAAAATCCGTTTGCAAAAATGACCCTGAAACTGCTGCATAAAACTAATTGAAATCCATCCGAGCGACTTCGCCCAATTAATATTTAAAATGAATAATTTTTGGATAACTGATTTTATACGGCGAATAAAATGGGATAAAAGGTTTACAACACAAACTCAAACATATAATATATAATAACTGATGAGAATCCAAAATTGGGAAATAAAAATGTGGCAGTGTGATTTCTGATGGAATGGAATTTATTTGTGGCTTTGGCTTTTTGGGGGAGATAAAATAATGACAAAATAAAACGGTACAATTTTCTGGTTCTTGGTGTATCAATTGGTCGTAGCCAATCAACTGGATGAGGCCTAAATTTGATATTTGGGCAATATATTGCGGATTCTCCAAGATGTTAATTTCGCCAGGTACCACCTATAGTTCTAATAATATTTGACCAGAATTCCTTCAATAGACAAATTTAAAAAGATCCTATCCTAAATACTTTACTATTGGTTCATTAAAAATATTAGCTACGGCCTTGGATTGTAGAAAAATATAATATTGGTGGAAAATGGTTGTTGGACAATGTTGTATGAGTAAGGAGGGCATGGGTATGAATATAAACATTGATTGAACATAAAATAGGTTGTTCGGCTCCTGAGCTGTTGTTCAAAAAGAAGAAAGATCATGTCAGAGAGTGGATGGAGAGAGAGAGTTGCAGACATAATGAGAAATATCAGAACACAAAAAGAACAAACAATATAATTAGTGAAAAAGAAAATGAACACAGAAAAGGGAAACGGAACAGAGAAAAGGGGGAAAGAAAGCTGCATGAAAGAGTGTGGGAGAGAAGGTTAGAGAACACAGATACACGTGAAGGAGAGAGAGAGAGGGAAACTAATCTTGGTAACGAACCAACGGGTTAGTTGCCTTTTCTATTCTTCTACAGCATGCTTGTTTGGGATTTTGTTGAAAGCCTCGCGCCCAAATCATCAGCAAATCAAAGTTGATTTTGCCTATAAAATATTTGTGTGCTTATAAAAAATATCCTTCCAGATTTTTTTGAATCATTATTGTTTGAAAATTGAAACTAAGAAATTATGATAAAAGTATGAGGTTAGCTATCAGATTACGATTAATCATTAATCTGTTATAGACTTGATTAAAAAAAATACCGGATACAATTGAAATCGATCAAAAATTGAGGAGAGTTCTTCAAAGGGATACTGCTGCAACACCACCTAAACAGCGAATAAATAAATACATAAAAATCGCTTTTGTTTTGTTAGCTTTAGCTTACATAGTCATTGAAACATTGGCTTCGTCGCGCACATTGTACACAAAAGATCTGCAAAGGAAAAGCATTTGGCAAAAAATAATTACCCCAATTTAAATGAATAAATATTAAATATACTGTATGGGTGGGGTCTTAGGGGTTAGGGCATACCGTACCTTCCATTTGCCGCCAATTTCCTTGACGAACAGAATATTGAACACCTCAATCTCGCACAGATGACAATAATGCGCGCACTCGCCCTTCTGTCGCTGCTGCTTCTTGATCGATCCCTTCAATGTGATGCCCACATAGTCAACCAGCATCTGACAATAGGCCAGCGAGCGGATTAGCATGTTCTTCACCAGGTTGTACAGTTTCTTGAAATATTGAAAAGTGTCAAAGTCGAGTTGGTTTTTGAATTTTGAACCAATTGTTATATATACTATGTATTAATATATCAGTTTATTTTTTATACGTTCCTGTACTAGAAAAATACAAAATCCGAAGAGTGGAGAAAAAGGCTAATTATAGAATAATCAGCCCCCTCTTCGATAAAATATTCCGATTTCGATCTTATTACCTGATTGCTGAACCGCACATCGCGGGCCAATGACCAGCACAGATGTTGCATTGGGACCAGCGATTGATAAGACTGAAAATGCAGTTTAATCTGATGAGTGCTTAAAATTATGCAAATTACAGTCAGTTTATTCCACTCATGTGCGCTCAACGCCATGTCCAACTGTTGGGCTGTCATCGGTCCAACATTCCTGTTTAAAGCAAATTTAAAAAACAATTTTTTTTTAAATTTTTTACCATGCCACGTTATTACACCATCCAGTGCTTTGGACCTTAAAAAAATTGTTAAAAATAAAAAATAATATTAATATTTACCCAATGCACACAACCACCGCTCACCCAGACAATATCTCCTGCCTTTTGCTAAACAATTTTTATATAATTAAAATGCATAGAATCCGAGGATACCGTAAATCGATAGAAGGGTACATCGGCCTTGAGCAAGTCAGGAACATTTGGCCACCAGGCGCCTCGAAGGAAATCAATTCCACGACTGGAAAATGTAAAAAATAAAACTTACATCATAAATTTAAAAATTGTAAAATTAACTCACTCCTTGCACATCTTTTCGATCGCTAAAATGGATTAAATTATTATTAATAAGTCTGATTATGTGGAATTTATTGAACCTGGCCAATATTCGTATGGGATTCCGAACCATTCGCATTCGCCTATAAATAAGTAAATTCAAATCTTGTTGTTGATGTTAAATTATACCTGGACCAATGTTGACATTGACACTTGCAAAACTGTTGTTCTCCAGATGACCTATTTTTTATTATAAAACTTATTAAATGGATTTGAAAATGGACCTGGCGTTCTGCATCCTGGGACCTTCAAGTAGAGCTGCACGGTGTTCATGCCGAGTACGGTGTGGCCAAGATAACTGAGCATGTTGCTGGCGGAATGGAGCCGACAGAATGCTGGCAACTTGTTCAGCTCCTTCAATTGGGCGTAGACTGAACAACAACAATAAAAAATATTTTTAATTTATAATTGTAATAAATGATTTGTTTTACTTTGTTTGATTTATGGAATTTTAACTAATTTCGAACGATTCTCGTAAATTTTTATTTTAATTCTTTTCCATGTTATTTTTTAAAATAAAATTTGTAACGAATCTTTTTAAATTAATTTTTGAGTCTAAATTCAATCTTCCAAAAAATATGGTTCGATTTTCCCATACATTTTCGTTCGTCACTCAAGTCGATGTTTGTGCCGAATTTGATGATTTTGTAGGGGGACTCCTCGCTTCGGGTGGGTGTCACGGCCGAGTTGACTATTGCGGACTTTCGCTTTTTTGACGGCACTGGCGATGAACCATCTGTGGATGTTTCCCTGGTGGGTGTCTGTTGTTGCTGTTGTTGTTGGGTTGGCTGGAATAGCTTTGGATTTGCCTGCCGAAGTTTTTCAGTTTCCTCCTTCAGCGAGTGTCTAAAGGGTACTTCGGATAGGTGGGTTTAACTGTAAATTGTAGGTGTCGAAAATCACGTACCGAAATGATTCTGCTTGATACTGCCCGTATCGTGAGATTGTCGACCAGGATTTCGAGCTCCTCTGAAACAATTTTGGATGAAATTCATTATAAAGTTTTAAGTCATTAAACTTTACAATTGCCCATGTTGACTCCCCCATTTGGTCCAAATTCACATCGTACGATGGCATTTTGAATTGGGTCCGCACTTCGACCTAAATTTATCCAAAATTATGCGATTTTATTTTATTTATTTTTGTAAAACCTCATGTTCAGGTGCTGTTTGGATAAGCGTTTTGGTAGAAAATTGGCTGAGATCAATCTTCAGTGCCAATGTGAGTCCGTGGATTAGCACAATTGGCTGATTGTAGCAGTATTGTTGCAGTTCCATGGCATTTGCTTCTTTTTGGTTCTCCACCTGCACCAGCGGGGTCTTCAACAGCAACTTTTCCTTTGGCTGAACAGTTTGGGGGATTGGAGGCTGTTTTGGTGGTGGCACATCCTCGTCAAAAATGGGTGACGCGAAGTACTCATCCGGTTTAGAGACGCGCTTCTTACCTGAACAGCAATTAATTCATTTTCAAAAAAAACACGATGGGCCTGGCCTACAACTCTTACTCATATAAAATAATTCAAAATATTTTGTGGACTTACATAATTCGAAAATTTCGGTTGAAGATACAGTGACTGGGACATGTACGGGAGCAAGTAGCGAAAAGTTTGGAGGCAACTCGGAGAACGATGATGAGGTAGATGAGGAGATCTTCTCTTCCTGCAACATTTGCTGCTGCTGGCGCTGGTACTGCTTGAGACTGACAGCACTCTGTAGCTGACTCTGCTCGCCCTCCTGCTCCTCCTCATGCACTTCCTCCTTCGGGGACAGCATCGATGAAGGCAGCGGGTGCTGTTGGAGCAGCAGATGGGAGGTGTCACCCTGCACACTCAATGTGCTGGGCGAACGGTGCTGGAACCGTCGCGGCAAGTTGGCCGGAGGATCCGCAGGTTTGGCAAATTCCGTCGACGAAGACGAGTCGCGCATCTAAAAATTGAAATAAAAAAATGTGTGAATCGGTGCCTTTTAGACAAGATTTTTCGGTACTAGTGTACTAACGGGGCAACGAACTAACGGGGGGGGGGCAAAATCAAAAATTTTAAAACGATCAGAAAACCCCTAAAAAGGCCAGAAATGTACTAAAATGTGCTTAAAAATGGTTTAAAACCACTTTTTGAGTGGTTCCATTTTAAAAATTTTAAAAAATCTCGATTTTTTAGCCAAAAATGCTCAAAAATGGTCGAAACCCCATCATTTTTAATCTTTTTTGTCATATTTTTGCAATTTGGTGTGTCGAAATGGCATTTTGCATGATTTTTGAGGGGTTTTGGTCAATTTTACTTACAATTAGACCAAAAAATCGAATTTTTCGAAAATTTTTAAAATGTTCAAAATTGGGTTTAAACCACTTTTAAGTGGTTTTAACTTTTTTTAGCACATTTTAGGTCATTTTAGACCGTTTGCATGTTGAAAAACACTTAGAAAATTTTTGATTTTGCCCCCCCCGTTAATACTTTGCCTCCCCCCCCCAGGGCTGTCGCGAAATTTCGATTTCATTTAGAAAATCGAAACTTTCGAGGTTTTATTTCGATTTCGATTTCGAAAATGAAAATTTTATCGAAATTTCGACTTTCGATTTTTTTTATCAATTTATATATA
>JAQIYK010000958.1:0-11313 GCA_034700465.1 Rotylenchus robustus | reverse complement strand
CGGATCCGGAAAAATCCGGTCCGGATCCGGTCCGGCGCCGGGCCCTAATATATATATATATATATATGTATATATATATATTATAACAATTTTAATTCTTCAACTTTAGAAGAAGATCTCAAACATTTGGCACACTTTATTCTTTTGCTCTACCGATCTCTGCCCGTTGATTGGATCCTTTCAAATGTGATCAATGCTAAATTTTGCAGTTTGGATGAAAAGTGGAAAGACTGTGCTAAAAAGGTTTGTATCTTTAACAAATTGGGAATTTTAATACATATGCAAAATTAGCGTCTCAACGATATTGTCCTTTTCCGTCGCAATCCACCACTCTTCCAACATGTCGGAAAGCATTCATCGTTACCTGGAAAAATGCAAAATTTAACGGAGAAACAATTCACTCGCAACAAACAAATTGATGCGTTGCGAGGCGAGAATCCGACGGTGAGTGGATTCCATTCAGAAGCGGACGGAGTCGAGCGATGGCGAGCATTTTATGAACAATACGTGCCGATTCATCTGAACAACACGGTGTTGGAAAAGAAGGTGCTGGTGGAAATTGACTGCAAGGACAAACCATTGACGGAACTGAAGGGTATTAAGGACATTTTGAGATGATACAATAGCTTAAAGCAAGTATAAAGCATCAATCATGCATGTTTATTCGTTTAGAACAATAAGAACACTTTTTTGATTTGGGTTATGTTTTTTACAAGTTCAGCATTGTGAATTGTGAGGGGGCGTTGGCAATAATTTTTTACACAATCAACTTTTTGACTTTAAGAGCCGCTTCTTTAAATATTAATGAAAAATTTGAGCAGAATTTTTTAATAACATTTACAGTTTTGGGACACTTAAGGTCTTCGCATCTTTTACGCCGTCCAATTCAACACAAATCTGACAGCACTTGCCCTCCCCAGCTCGCTGATGCGTGTCCGAATTCGACACTCTTTGGACAACGGCACCACCTTCGCCGACACGGTCCATCCTCCGTCCTCATCGATAATGGAATCGCTTCACCCATTCCATGACCACTTCCTTCTGATCGCTGAGCCCAGTCTCAAGCTGGTTCAATCAATACAGGTGTTCTTCACTGTTGGCGATTGGAGAATGGCAGTTGGGAAATTCACACTGACGGCACTGCGTATTCTCACTTAAGATTTTTAGATACCCAATTTATCACCCTGAATCCAGAAGTTCTGAAAAAACCAGTCTCAAATTCTGATTAATTTCAGTTTTTTTCAACAAAACAAATGCAGAAAATAATGTCAAACTCCAGGATACCGGACTAGGTTCTTCAACCTCAAAATATCTTTCAATTTTAAAGATTTAATTTTTTCGTAAATTGATTGGTATAGCTTTAAGTCGAATTCCTGGACCTACTTTTATATACTATACCCATAATTAAACCGTAAGTTAAAATATTTAGAGTTGTATTCAAAATTTGATTGGATTTCGGGTCCGTACCACCCTAGCAGCAGTGTTCTTCCCGTCCATCCGGGTTTCTCACCCCTCTATATCCGATATATTTACTAACTAACTTACCATTGCATATTTCCCCAATGTCTTTCCACCCCACCATTCGCCCCCATTTTCTTCCCGTTATGCAACCATGTTGGCCTAGTCGATCCGCGTCCCCAATTCTCGCTGCCCAACTTCACTTCCTTTCCCCCCAAAGTTGTGTAATTTCCCTATTTGCCGAGAAGAAAATTTATTCACTTGTCAAAATCTTTGTTTATCTTTTCCCTTAACCTCACTTTTCAACTCCATATTGTATCCTTTCTCGAGATTTTATTTAAAAAATCGAAAAATCCTCCAAATTAAGTATCTTATTAAATACATATTTACTACCTATTGTTGTATTTTTTTAATAAAATTGTTCTGTGTAGTACATTTTTTTAATCTTTGCCACTTTTTCACTTCACTTAATGTTTACTGCTCCGTGTCATTAACTACTTATTTTAAACCATTTTTGGTTTGATTTTACGCACACATATAAAATATAATACTTTTTCGGTTCGAAGCAAAAATTTGCATAAATTGAATGAAATTGAAATTAAATTCGTGGGGTATTTTTTTCTTTTTATGTCTTTTGGGACTGTATTTCCGTCGGCCACACCACTGTACGACGAACGCAATTTGTTTCCATTTTTAGGAATATAACATCTAATAATTGGGGCAGAATATCACAATTCTTACCTTTTTTTTGCGAAAAATTGTGGCTTTTTAAGAGAAAATGTTATTTTGAAATGAAGAACTTGCATTTTTGAAAATTATCAATTTTGGCGTTTGTTGGGAGATTCCCCTCTTCTTCTCTTTCGGGTTTTTTGGCCTGGTCTTGTACAGTCAACCCCGTCGGCGGGTACTGTTCACACCTGCCGATGAGGTGTGACCAAAAGAAGGCGGGAGGACAAAAAGGAATGGACGGGGGGGGGATTGGGGATGATATGAAGGACACTTCACCCGAGGCAATTTTGGCGGCGAGGTGAAGGCGAAGTTGGGGAGGCGAGGGGAGGGAGGAGGGGGGGGGGGGTACGAGGTACTTCGAAGGAAAAAGAATTTTGGAGAAAAATGGGAAAAAGGGACACACTTATCGATGAACGGAGGAGAACATTCCGAAGAAACGGCGCCGCCGGGGGAAGGATAAGCGGACGACGGACGGGGGATGAGTGCCATTGTGGGACGGAGGGGGAAATTTGCATTTTTTGGTCATTGCGCACAGCTTATCCGCCACAGAATTGCGGTGATTGGATTCCGAAGTTGAACCCGGACTTAAAAAGTATTCCGCTGAAATTCTGCTAAATTCCACAATCCTATCAGGTTCCGAACTTAAACGGACCGAATTTTGAGCTGCAGGGAAGGCGGAAATACCAAAAATTGAATTCGGATTTTTGGTTTCGGAATGGGAGTAGTGAGTTCAGAGTCAAGCTGTGCAAGCAGTTCACATCCCTCTCCCTCCCTCCCCTGTTCATCTCCAATTCCTTCCCTTGCCTTATCCACCTGCCTCTCTTCCCCACTTTTCCTTCACTTTCCTTCCGTCGTTCATCTACAGTATTCCAGGTAAAGAAGGGTAGAAAGTAAGGAGATGATCCCATAATTTGCCCTTCGCCCTCGACACGCTTTCCCTTAAAATTTTTGCCCAATTTTCTTTTTCTTTCTTTGGATATTCAAATTTCATGCCAATTACTCCATTAGCCCAAAACGGAAAAAATCGGAGCCAGAAGTTGGCCAAAAAATTTACCCTTTGTATAGGTAATGATCCCAAAAATTCCGGCCAAATTTTGGTACTTGTCTGTTAACGGGGGGGGGTTGCCCTCCCCCGTTAACAGTTTGCCCTTCCGTGCTCCCCCCGTTAACAAACAAGTACCTTCTTACTCGGTTTTCTTATGCTAGCCGTTTATTTTTTGCAAAATACTGTATTTTTTAAATTGGGACCCAGTTTTTCAAGCCTCCCTAAAGTGAGGATGGACAAGGACAAACTACCTTTTTATTTATAGCAATTTGAAAACTTTAAACAAATTACCACATCTTATTGGCACACCAAAATTCCAATGATTCAACACTCATGGGACCTTTATTGGACAATTTATGGGGCGCAAGTAGAGAAAAATACAGTACACCCATCGAGTTTAAAAAAGAGATAGTACCTTCTTCACACAAGAAAGTCATTGTCAAGGGAAGAACAACTGTTCCCATTTCCAATATCCCCCAAAAGATCCATTTAATCCAACACCTTTCCATTGTCTTTGTTCACTTGTTTATCGCCGCCTCAGGCTCTGAGCCAGAGCAGTGCAAAAACGAAGTACCAGGATAAAGTGTCCGAACAAGTCCAAGTTCAACCCCAAAACATCCCCATAAAAGTGATTTTTGGTGGTCTGCAAACAGTTTTCGGCATTTGACACGCCATTCACCATTCACCATCCATCCATCCATTCGTTCATTCATCTTCGTTCTGTTTTCGATTTCGTGCCCGATTGACCAATCCCAAACCTTGCCAAAGTGCTTCCCCGACGGGAGATTATCCCCTCCCCCGCTGCCCCCTCCCATTTTTTGGTTCAAAATGGCACAAAAAACATCAAAAGGTGCGGCGAAGGACGACTTACCTATCTTTGTTTATCTCCTTCCCCCACCAATGTGTGCCGTGCCGTGCGATGGATGGACTGTGCCGCCGGGCGGGGGATGTGTTTTGTCGCCCAATGAATTGGCCAATTTCCGGCGGAACGCGATGAACTGTGACGAAAGATGGAAGGAAAGGGGAAACTAACAGGACAGGACACCTGTAGCTTAGTGGTCAATACAATTGCAACGGCATGTTCCAGAGCAGTGCCAAGTTCGAATCCAGCCAGAGACGCCACCAAACATTTTGGCCCTACAAAAATGAATGGAAACATCAATGGGAAAAGTCAAGCGATTTGGAATTAACCTTGAAACATTTATTTTAGGTAGAAAACCTGAATCCCCTCTCCGGGGTTCGTTCGATTCTTATTGTCGAAAAACTGTCAGAATACACCAGACCCTGGGGACAGATTTGAGTTTTCTTTGGGGGAGGGTTTTAGGCAGAGTTTTCTTTTTTAAATTTTAACATTTATTTTTTTGTTGGATGGTGGAAATCGAAGTACCTACCCTGTTCAGGAAACGTTTTTCGTCCAGAAGATCCTTTTTTAAATTTTAAACCTCGAACCCCATTAAAAAAAAATTAAAAATTATTTTTAAAATTAAATTATTTTTAAATTTTAAACCTCGAACCCCATTGAATCCACAGTTGGAGGCAAAAACCCCGAGGGTATTTATTCTTCACCTTCCGTCCTCCGGTACCAATGGTGTCCATTTCTGTGTGTGAAAATGGCCTGAGGGCATAAAAAGTTTTGCAATTCAATTTTTAGGAACAATTGAAAAAGGAATTGGATTGGATTGGACGGAGGAGGAGGGGGAGGGGATGATCCCCCGATGGCACTGGGAATGCCTTCGGGGGACGGGGAAAACCCTCCGGGGTATTGGAAGATATGTCTCTCATACCTTTGTCAAGGTGTTAAATGGTACTTTTTGGTTTTGGTGATTCCCCCTTCAGTTGTTTAAATCATTGATTTTTTACAAGATGTGATCAACAGATAATTATTGATTTGGAGATACTCCTGACAGAAGCAAAGGTCCCAAAAATGATATGGTTATATAAGTTACAACAGTTTGATCCAACCACCACCCTCCAATTCTCCAATTTTATTGTCAAAAAATAATAAACAAATTCAAGAGGTTGATTGTAGGTATTTGGATTTCAGATTTGGATTTTTTGGACCCAAGGTTAAAAAGTAGGTCCAGACCAGATCTCCAGATCCAGTTTCAACCAGAAACAACCACTACTCTCATGTCAGCTTCCTTCTCTAATTAGTTTTTCCAGAACCAACTGACAGCCCGTAGTGGCCTTATAGAGATAGTACCGGACTGGCTCTTGGTACCGGAGTCCGGAATCCGACACTTTCCCGAACCCGGTCCAAAATATCCCCAAATTTCTATCTCTAAAAATTCCAACAAACAATGCATGGACCAACCCACCCTATCTATCTATTTGGTCTTTTTTATTTCGCTCATTTCGCCGCTCTAATCGCTCGCCAAAATCCGCTTAAATAAATGTGCGCGGTTGTTTGGGATGAGTAAAACTGGCAATACTCAATGAGTAAAGAGTAAACTTCACAACTTTTTATTATTCAATCGTAAAAATATTTTTGTTGTTTTACATTTTTGTGGAGGTGGGCGGAAAAAGGGTTGAATTTAATGATTATTACAGAAAATACATTCAAAAAAACTCTTAAACGCATTTAAAAAAACTTAAAAACTTCCAGAAAATGCATTTTAAAATTTCCGAAAAAATATAGAAACTATACCGGATAATAAATAATACATTTTAAATTTACAGTTAACACAATAAAAACACAGAATTCATTGGTTATGGTGCCTTTGGGGGTCCTCTTTTGCTGATAGTACCGTATCGCTCCCTCCCTCCCTCCCTCTAGACCAGACTGCCCTCTGCTAATAAGTCCCTCCCCCATTTGCCAAAATGTCACCCTTCCGCCGATGTGTTTATTTTACCCATGTCCCCCTCTCCCCCTTCCCCTCCCCCCTCCCCCTCCCTTTCTCCCCTTCCCCCTCTTTCCCTCCTTCCCCTTCCCCCCTTCCCCTCCCCCTCCTCTGCTCCACTCTTCTCATCCCAAACCCCCAAATTCCTTCCCCCAAATTCCTTCCCCAAAATCCATCTCATCCTCTCTCCCGACTCTTCTCCTGTCCCGTGATCATCTTTATCCCTCCCTTCTACCGCCGACTAATTTGCCAAATGGACAAAATTGTAGCCGGCGGGCGGGAATACACCCGTGGCCAAGAAGGGCCCACCATTTGGCCAATTAATTTGTGCAAAATTTCCGCCCGATTTGCCTGCCGCCGGTGGTTGGCCCCAACTTATGTGTCCCCTCTTCAATCTCTTCTCTGATGAGTTGGTTATTTACCTGATGAGTTTGGCCAAGATCTGATTATTATTTTTATTATTATTTTGGCCCACTAATTGCCCCGTACATTCCTCCCGCGCAGACCTCATTTTTATTATACTATCCCCAAACTCCAAGATAAGTCCAAAAAATCCACTCTTTTCTAAAAAGAATTAACGGTTTTTGAAATTTTGAGATGGAATATAAAAAATTTAGGCTGGATTCTCTTCTGGCTCCAGTTCCGGCTCCGATCTCTCGGATTTTTGAATATACTATCTCTGACCCATATCGATTTTCAATTCCGAAATGAAAACTTTTTGGAGCCGGACTGATGTTGGACGGAAAGTCATAATTTGGTCAGAAATTGGATCCGGTATCCGGTAGACGCCATAACAGTTGCCACGATTTTTGAAATTTAATTACCTTTTTACCAAAAATAGGTTTCATTTGCTGTTTGATCTTACGATGTACCAACAACATCCATCGACGGCACACCAACCATTGTTGTTCCAACCAGGCAACCAGTACCAGCACCACCAGCACAACAACAACAACTCCGCAGATGGGCTTATGGCGACGACAACAATGGACGGTAGTGCAAGGTCGGCAGCATCGCTGATGATCAATGCGTTCACCAGCACATTCGCCAACTTTGCCGCGTGTCCGACAGCCAGTACATCCGGCAGGTGGGCGAGTTTAGACTTAAACTGATATATCCACCTAACCAGCAGGGTTGTCGGGGCGTCGGGAAAGGCTTTTGGAGTAGAGCCGAAAATTTTGAGAGGTCGGGGGAGCTGAAGCAAAGCCCGAAACAGATTTTTGTTTTGAAATGTTTGCCGAGAAAATTGTTAAATTTCTTTAAAAACCGTAAATTCTTTTAGAAAAATATTGGAATTTTTTAAGAAAATAGTTTTTAAGAGATTTCGTGATTATATAAAATTTTGGAAAATTTTAAAGTTCGTATAACCATCCATAGCCCAAATCGACCCAAGGGTTGGAATCGGAGCTGAAAGTATCGATTTCCAAACTCTGATTAGATAATGAATGTTCACTCTTTTATAGGTTCGAGTGAGTTCAACTCCAATAACTCGTCATTTTCCCTCAATTTAAGTCCCTTCTCCATCCCGTCCATCGTCACGTCCACCAACACATCGTTGCCAAGCAGTTCAGCTAACATCCCCGCTGGTGGTGGTACTGCTCGCCCCTCCGCCGTCCTGTTGGGTTCGTCTTCAGCAGTTGGGGGCAAGCGGGAACGGACAAAGTACACGGAGCAGCAGTTGCGCTACCTGGACGGCATCTTCGGACGGAACAAGTACCCGGACGGACAGATGCGCGAACAGATCGCCAAGTGTTTGCAGCTGACCGAAGTCAAAGTCCAGGTGCGAGGTTGGGGTACTGTATGTACTGTACTTAACTGTACCGGTACAATACAGTAATGTATAGTGTCCAAAGACGATCGGACTATTTGTGGAGTTACAAAAAATTAATCGAAAAATTGATTTAAAAACAATTTTCGATTTTTTGAATTTTCCAATTATTAATAAAATAAAATAAATTTATTTTTAGGTGTGGTTCAAAAACCGGAGGGCAAAGGTTTGTCTGAACATGCTAAATGAGTTTAGATAAAAAAGTGACTTAAATGGAAAAATTCAAATTTCTAAACCAAATCTGACTCCAAATTTCCTGCAATTTTTTGGAGAAAAGGAAAATAAAAAAATATTTCACATTTTAAAGAATATTTTGAAAAATTGGGTACCAGAGTCTGGATTTTTAGGTGGAAAATTTTATGGAATTTTCTTTGATTTTTTGTTTATTACTCTCTTTTTGTGCAGGAACGCAATGAGAAGAAATTCGAGCAGTTACGAGGACCAATGGTTGTTGAGCATTCAAATGGTAGGGAGACGACAACAACATCATCAGCGAGGGGAGACATTACCCTAGGAAACCAGCAACACAACCACCTAATTAGGAAGTTGAAGAGGGAGAGGGAAGAGAAGGAGGAGGAGGAGGAGGACAGGACGGAGGAGGAGAACCAGCAGGAACACAGCAACAGCAACAACCACAACAGCAGCAAGAAGGCCAAGCTGGTCGGGAACAACGAACAGCAGCAGCAGGAGGTGAACAACTTGAAGTTGAATAATAAACTGGGAACAACTTGAAGTTGAAATAATAAACTGGGAACAACTTGAAGTTGAAATAATAAACTGGGAACAACTTGAAGTTGAATAATAAACTGGGAACAACTTGAAGTTGAAATAATAGACCATGTATATGGGCAACATATAGCCAAAGACTATTCTTGGGGTTTTTTATCCCAAAAAACATGGTAAATGATGCCAGATTTTCAAAAAAATTACAAAAAAGTTAGGGTCAAACCTGATAATCTTTTTATTTATTTTTTTTGTTGGAAAAACTTTTGGTCCTGTTCAGGTTCATTTCCCGAAGGCCCATCACCAGTCCTCTCCGCCGCCCAACTCCTCGCTGCTGTTGCCCTATGATCTGCAGAAGGGTCTTATCCAGTCCCAGCAGATGATGGACCAGTCCTCCTTCGGGGGCAGCTTCTTGTACACGCCCAACCCGTCCATGTACTGCTCCAACTTGCCGTCAATGGGCCCAACAACAACAGCAAATTCCTCCTCCGAAATGGGCTCACTGATGGCAGCTGCCACAACATTCTCTTCCCAAGTGCCCTCCTTCTATGCCGGTGGGTATCTTATTGTCAAATACCGTATAGTTCCTCTAATTTTCCTCTTCCTCGAGGGTGGGTTTTTTCCCTAAGTACTGTACTGAGAGGGAGTTATGAAATTCATTGAAATGCTAACAAAAATTTATCCGAAAATTGATGTTCGCCCGGTGAAAAATAAAAATATTAGAGTTCGGGGAAAATGAGAAAATTTCAAAAATTTGCTCTTTTTTACTGGTACAAGGTTTAAAATTTACATATTATCTTATCATCATCAGGTTGGAGTACTCCTTCAGCCGCCGGTTACGCTCCGCTGCTCTCCTCCCATCCCTACTTCAACAACAACGTGTCCTCGTCGCCAAGTGCTGTTATGTGCGGCGCCACGCCATGTCCGCCAGGAATGGCTCATCAACGTTCACAGCAATTCGGCGCGTTTGGAACGGCAACAGCCGCCGCGGCGTACTATCAACAACAACAGCAGAACAACAACAACAACAACAACAACTACAGCCTTAACTACTTCAACGCGGCACTTGCGCAGCAACAACAACAATATCAGCAACAACAACAACAACAACAAGTTGTTCAACAACAGCAACAAGTTGTTCAACAACAACAACAAACTGTTGTTGACCCGAACTCGGATGAATGAAGGAGGACGAGTAGGAGCGGAGAACACAATTTGTTTGGACTAAGCAAATTTTTGGAAATTTTGTTTCCTATCGTATCGTTTTGTATCGTATTTGAATGTGTACAGTATATTTAAAAAAGGATATTCCTGCTGGGATCTGGCAATAATATAGTGACACCGATCTTTATCAACACTTTCAGGAGATTACAGTACCGTATCATACCGTACCGTTCCGTAGTTTAATGTAGCGTACAGTCCGTACCGTACCTACCGTACATCGGGTCATCAAATTCCATTTTTGGAGGACACGCAGAAAAGGGGAAGGAAACCCTGTGGCCTGTGGGACAGACAATGACACTATAAACTATAAATAAATGAAATATCATCGCCTTTTTCGGCGGGAGAGTGAGGTGTGCTGAGGTGAGGTGAGGTGAGGTGGGGGATTGGCCCAGCTGCACTTTTCATCTCTGTTTCATCACCACACTTACTCTCATTCTCTCAAGTTCTCTGTTCTCTCCATTTGCCCTACTCTTTTCACATTCTCTCCTCTCCCTCTCTCTCACCACTCTTGTGATCTTTCATCTGTTGTCTGCTTCTCTTGCGTTGTGCTGTCTCACCTTTTGCTGTATGGTGGTACATGATGTTCTTCTCTTTTCCCCGTTCCTCCAATATTTCTCCACTTTCTGTTCTTCTCTTTTTCTGTATTCCCTTACTATTTCTCCGTTTTCTGTCCTTCTCTCTCTCCCTCTCCCAGTTTCTCCACTATTTCTCTTTTCTCTCACCACCTCCCGGGTATTATTCACCTTTTCCCCTACTATTCCCCAATCCATCGTCGTCCTTTTTTTATTATTGTTTTGCTGGCTTGACTGACTGAGGTTGTCGCTTCAACACAAATCCCTTCCCTTCCCTCCCTTCCCAAAAAAAGAAATAATATTTTGCGTCAAAGTGCGCGACCTTTTTCTTAAATCCAAATCCAACCAAAATCATTTGTTGAGCAAATTTTGCATAAAAAATTTCGAAAAATGATCAGAGACCGACTGCAGGAATTGCACCAACAGCAGGTAACAAATAACCTATAACATGACTCATTCAATTATCATATCAGAGATATTCAATAGATAAGAATAAGAGGATAATTTAGTTTCTGTTTATTCCGAGCTCCAGCAAGTTCGCATATTGATAATGTCTAAAATTCATTTACGAAAATAAATAAAGTACTGTATTCTGGCAAAAGGGTACTGTATTCGGGCAAAAAGGAGGATATTGTGTGTGATACAAAATTAGGCAACAATTAGTCCCCAGGGATGTCTTGAAAGTTCAAACAACAACAAAAAATAAAATTGTAATTTTTTGCAGTTAAAATTAGAGCCCGGACAAATTCAAAGGTCAAACTTTGATCAAATTTGGTGTCAAATAGTTTGATCAAAGTTTGATTTGACAAAATTTTATAAAAGTCAAATTTAGTCAAAGTCAAATTTTTGGTCAAAGTTTGACATCAAACTTTGATTTGACCAAGGTGGAAATTT
>JAQIYK010000957.1:0-11318 GCA_034700465.1 Rotylenchus robustus | reverse complement strand
TTTGCGCGGTCCCCCCTTTTTATTGCATTTTTAATGTACAATTTTTCGGCGCTGCGCGCTCCCTCCCCCCCCATGATTGGGGGGGGGGGGTGTGCATGTATGAATTGATTTTTGCCGCAAATAATAGTATTTATGTTGTACAAAATTTTTCTTTAAAATACACTTCTAAAGATCGACTTTTGGGAAAAAGTGCTCCCATGGCCAAATCCTGGCTCCGCCTATGTGTATGATAATGATAATATTAATCAATTCAGCTAGTTCCTTATGAGCACTATGATGGAAAGAGTGTCTTGCCATTGAATAAGTTGAATCTTCAATTTCTCACTTTGCATGATTACTTGCTGAGAAACTTCAATTTGTTTAGAATGGAATCCATATGTAGGAATGGTGGTATGGGAGTGCAAACTAATTTAATAAATTTAAGACGAGATTCGCCAAGACATTGAAGATGCTCTTTTTCGAATGAAGCCATGGCGACACGAGTACAACGAACTGGAAGTAGTGTGGGGTGGATGGGCGAAGATGGCACTGCCTGTCGGAGGTTGTCGTATTGTGCAAGTGGGCAAACCATTAGTGGGCGAGGTTGGTAAATAAATGTTAACTTTTTTGTTTTTAATCTGTTTTCACACTTTGAGTCCGCTCCTTCTGATGTTCGTGCTGACATTCAACTGTCTTTGCCATCCCGCTCGGACCTGCGCGATGAATGGATGAACATTCGCAAAAATGACGTCCTTTTTCTACTCAAAGTCAAACCCATCCAGTCGGTAGGCCACAAATTTGATGCTCGACTACCCTTCAAGTCTCAATTCGATGTGTCCTATGTGCGTGGATGCGAAGTTGAGGGCATCATCGGGCCGGAAGGACGAGTGTTGGACGAAATGGGTGCGAAAAATTGACTACCCAATAATAAAATATTTTCTTATTTTTTTCTTCAGAGAGTCGTGATACAATACGCAAAATGCCAGGCGATGTGCGCACTTTTCGAGTTCGTTTTGATCCAAATCAATATAAGGAAGACACAGCAAATGGAGTCGAGACCGATGTTTACTTTACCTTTAACCTCGTCATTCGTCGAGACCCGAAGACTAACAATTTCAAGGCTGTTTTGTCAACCATTCGGCAATTATTGAACACTGAGTGTGTTGTGCCAGATTGGTTACACGATCTAATACTCGGCTATGGTGAGCCTGACACTGCGCATTATTCAAAGTAATCAAATGTAAAAAACAATACACCGATAATTTATATCGTTTCTGATTATATAAATGTATTAATATTTATTTTATTAAGAATGCACAACACAGTTCCTAGTGTGGATTTCAACGACACGTTCCTTTCTTTGGAGCATTTGAAAAAATCATTTCCTGGCAAAGACATAGTCTGCCAAGAACCAGATTCTCAACCACCATTCAGGTTGCTTTTTTTATAAAAATCTATTATGTTCATTTTCTAGATTGACCTTCAAAGATTTTCTTCCTCAACACAATGTTGAGGATCCTAAAAATAGAGACATGTCGATAGTCGTTGAAAGTCAAAAAAGCTTCAAGCGGATGATCACCGAAGCATTCCACAGAAATACAATCGAATTTACTCATTCACAAGTGAATTGCTTTAATTTATTAACCTTGTTAAATCAATTTTATTAGGTGGAAGCAATCAAATCTGGTATGCAGCCGGGACTTACACTTGTCGTTGGACCACCAGGTTGGACCATTGATCACATTCATCGCTCATCTTTTTTATAGGAACTGGCAAAACTGATGTCGCGGTGCAAATTATATCAAATATTTACCACAATTGGCCAGAACAACGAACCCTAATCGTTACTCACTCTAACCAGGCACTTAACCAGCTGTTTGAAAAGATTATTCAACTTGATGTGGATGAAAGACACTTGCTTCGAATGGGTAATAAAATAATAACTATAGTATTAAAATGGAGGAGAAAGGCAAGTAAATCTCGCAATGAAGATTTTTGACAGTTTTCGGTAAATTTGGATGATCGAGTGAAAGTTTTGTCTTTCTTACTTTCATTACATTAGGTCATGGCGAGGAAGCTCTTGAGACACAAAAGGATTTTAGTCGCTATGGAAGAGTAAATTTCGTATTGGCGGAGAGGCAAAGGTTATTAGAACAAGTGGAAATATTGAGAGAGGCCATTGACGAAACTGGTGATGTGTCCTACTCTTGCGAAACCGCTGGTTATTTCTTTCGCTATACGGTACAAATTTATGCCAAATGCCATTCAAAGTTTGGTATTGTGTTCCTAGTTTAGATTTGCAAAACATGGGAATATTTTGTGGAGCAAGTAGAAAAGACCAGGAAACAAGCCGAAGAGCTAAACAAACTACCACCAAAGGAATTTATCAAAGAACACTTTCCATTCGGTAGATTTTTCGAAAATCGGCGACAGCAGACGAACTATCTCCCACTGGAGTTTAAAGTTATTATTTATCTTATTGACAAAGCAAAGTACTGAACAATTTAGGGAGAAAGTTTTGACAATGATTTTGCCGTTGCATTGAATGGATGGGAGCGGGTAAAGGATATTTTCAAAAGATTGGAAGAGTTCCGTGCGTTTGAACTGTTGCGTAATGGAAGGGACAGGGCCAATTATTTGCTTGTAATCTATTCATTTGGTTATTGTAATTTTATAGACACATTATGTTAAGGTGAAAGAAGCAAAGATAATTGCAATGACCTGCACGCATGCCGCACTACGACGCAAGGATTTAGTTGAACTTGGATTCCGGTATGACAATATTCTTATGGAAGAGGCGGCCCAAATATTGGAGGTGGAGACATTTATCCCGCTTCTGCTCCAAGACCCCCAGGATGGACGTTCGAGGCTGAAGCGATGGATCATGATCGGAGATCATCACCAAGTTTGATATACAATAATATTTAATTTGCTGTTAATAACCATGTTTTCAGCTTCCTCCCGTAGTCCAGAATGTGGCATACCAGAAATTCTCAAACATGGAACAGTCTCTATTCGCCCGCCTCATTCGCTTGGGTGTGCCTTCTGTTGAACTCGACGCCCAGGGACGTGCCAGACCTGAGCTCGCTGTGCTTTACAACTGGCGATACACAAAATTAGGCGATTTGCCGCATGTTCTTATGCAAGACGAATTTAAAAACCGTAATCCTGGATTTCTACACAATTTCCAGTTCATCGATGTTCCGGACTTTAATGGTATTGGAGAGAGTACACCCAGTCCATACTTTTACCAAGTAAGAGCTAAACAATAATTAAATAAACTAATCAAAGAAATTTTAGAATTTGGGTGAAGCTGAATATGCTGTTGCAATCTTTGTTTACATGCGCATTCTCGGTTATCCGGCCAACAAAATAACTATTATTACTACATACAACGGACAGGCAGCACTGTTAAGGGATGTTGTTCAACGGCGATGTGCAGAAAATCCGTTCATTGGTGTCCCGGCAAAGGTTATATATATATATATATATATATATATATATATATATATTTGCATTTTCCTATTTTGTGTTTATTTTTCATATGGTTCTTTTGCACAGATATCTACTGTTGACAGATATCAGGGACAGCAAAATGGTTGTTAGTTATTACATATATTTATTGAATCCTTTTTAACACCATTTCTCAGAGTACATCATTCTTTCACTGGTGCGAACTAGAGCTGTTGGCCATTTGAGGTGTTTTTTATTCTATTTCTAGACAAGTGCCGAGAATTATGATCCTTTTTTTTTGCAAAATTCCTGAATTCCTCTGGAAGTTTGGAAATGCATTTTCCATCTTCATTTGATGGATTGAATATGTTAAATTTGTCACTGGTTGAAGCCCTCTTCTCCATTTCGAAAAGAGGGAATAGATTTTATATCGTTAAAAAAGTTGTTTTTCACAAACTTGGGGTTTTATGGAAAGCTGATGGCAACTATTATATAAAATATATCTTTTAAAGGGATGTTCGACGATTGGTCGTGGCTCTTTCACGCGCCCGACTAGGACTCTACATTTTAGGAAGACTTTCTCTGTTTAGACGCTGTTATGAACTTATCCCTGCCTTTGAAAGGGTTTTTTTTCATCATTACACGTTTACGTTTGTATATTATACATTATCAATTTAGCTATTGAAACGGCCAGTTCGTCTTCAATTGCTTCCAAATGAGCAACATTCAATAGGGGAAGGAAAAAAGGTTTTATTGACTTATTAGTTTTTAATGTTTGTGGAGGATGAATTATCGCGCACAATTTTAGCCCGTTACTGCTCCGACGATGACACCAATAGAAATAATGGACACAGCACACATGTCCCATTTTGTCGCAGAATTTTACAAGAGCAATTTGGAATTCATCAAAGAACGCTATATGGCAGAAAATGGGATGGAGGAGGAAATGCCCGAACAGGAAGAAACCGTACCTCAGAATGAGGCAAAACATAAAAAGTACATTATTGATGACCATTGTTGCCCTTTTGCAGTCTGTTCCACCGCCAGCTGCACAAAGTGAACAAACAACAGATTCCGCCGCAGAAACAGAAGCTTCAACGTCTTCAGAACAGAACGCCCCCGGTGAACAAGTTGAGGGCACAATTGTGTTCGAGCAAGTCGACTTTGAACGACTACAGGAAGTGCCCAAGTATTGAGCGACGAAACGAGCGAAGTGACAAATTCCCTGATCGATCGGATCTCTTCCTTTTTGTTGACAATTTTTTATTTGCATATATAAATATTTTTTACAAAGAGGGTCAGAAATTGACATTTTTCGGTTCAAGTCAATCAGGATCGAGACGGAAACACTTCTTCAAGAATTTCAGATTGCACCGGATGCACGCAATCATCAACATAAGCAATGCTTCACCCATCAGGAGAACGATGAAGAAGTGCGTAAGCCACCGGTCACTTCTCAATGCATCTGACGAAGGGGACAATTACGGTAAAGTTTGCACGCACTTGGTTGGTGCGGCATGGTGTCCCACTTGCTCATCAGCTAGCACTTACCCTCCATGTTCTGCGGTGACTGAACCACTTCTCTCCGCCGACTCTCCACATTGCCCAGTCCCCTGGTGAAGCCGAATATGCTGGAGAAGGCAATGATGGCGATCATTTTGCCAAATGCACCGAGTGCCTTAAATCAAACGAAAGATGACCGAATAGGTAGTGAATAGGTAAGGTACCTATGTTATATGTTCGTTTAACCCACAATCCCATCTGAATTGGTCCGTATTATTACTTACACTTGCAATGGCACAGAGCCAAAGGGTTTCTTCGGTGCGCGTGTTCATCGCGGCACAGATGGTGATGGTGACCACGATGAGGGGGATGATGACGGAGGTGATGGAGAGCGGGTAGGAGAACAGGGCCAGACAGGCCGACTGGTTGATGATAGGGAGGGGGAAAGGGTTGGACCAAAGGATGGGATGGGGGAAACAAAAAAAGGATGGGGGAATGAAACAGTTTTTGGTTAGGACAGCAAAAAATAAATTTGGATATGTTTGGAGTCGGAGGCGAAATAGGTCCACTCACAAAACATATTGCTTACCAGAAAGAGGTAAATGGCGAGGATGATGAAGGTGACTCGCTTAAGAACAATTCGTTTAGTGTTGTACGGACTGAATCCCCCCTCCCTCCCCAGCAGTAGTTGCCTGTAGATAACTGCTCGACGGGTCCGTCCCGCTGCCGCGTGCGCCTGCACGCCGATGGACACTCCCGCGGTGCTTGCCCTTGTCCACTTCGTCACAGCACTCTAAGTCGATGGGGCGAGGGTTGATGAACATCATCTTGCCCAGTCAGTGGCAGGAGGAAGGGATTGGAGGAGAAGGGACAGATTATTTGACTGACGCCGGGGAATTTGGTTTCCTTGGAATTGGGAAACAATTCGCTTTTATCGGATTTGGCAGTGTAATTGATGCCGACGGCACAAACACCCACCGAAATTGGATTAGGCCAAAGCAAACATTCGGAAAAAAGAAAGAATGGGTGGGGAGAGGAAGAGGAGGGTGGAGGGAGGGAATGGGGCGGGAGAGTCAAATGGCCTTTGGCAAAAACAAAAATGGGACATCCTGGCTAAAATTGCAATTCCTTCCTGGCTAATAATATAAGGACGGGTAAGGGCGGGGACGGGCACGCGGTGAGCAAGGAGAGCGGCGAGTCGATGGATAGATAAAACGTATTGTTTGTTGTCAAGCCGATTGAGATGTGTGCAAGGGATGGAATAAATGAGACAAATACATTTTTGAAAAAGAAAGAAAGGGGAGAAGAAAAGAGAGAAAAGTCACACTCACGAGGAAGAGCGGAGGGAAGAGGAGGGGAGGGGGGGGGGAGAGGAGGGGGGGGGAGAGGAGGGGGGGGGGGGTGGGAGGGAAGAGGAAGGGGGGGGGGGGCGGCCATTCCCGGGCGGGCGAAGAATTCGCCTTCGGCCGCCAGCCGTTTGATCAAAGCAAAGATGAGAAAGAACATCCGGCGTGTGGCCTAGCGGCACATTCCCCAGGGAAACTCCTCTCCCCCTCCGCCCGCCTTTCCCTCAGCCACGCTCTTCCCTTCTCATTGCCCCCACCCACCAGAACAGTGGTTACTGCCGGCAGCCCATGAAAGCCAGAAACGACTTCACTCACATTTTCAAACCAAGCCCTATGCGTCCTTTTTGGCCCATTCAACCCCCAAAATTCCAATTTTTACTATCTGAATGTTTGGTCCCATGAGACCTTTTCACTTTTTGGCAAATATAAAACCCATCAAACTGCCATAGAAAAAAACTAACTTGAATACAAGGGACATATCACTAGGGGTGAATCGAAGGGGAAATTTTTTTCAAAATGTAAATTTTTGAAGTCGAATTTTTTCAAATTCCAAATCAAACCGAGAGAAAAATTATTATAAAAAAGTCTTGAAATTATCGGAATCGAAGGGGTTTCCGTGAAAAATATTATGCAAGTGAAAAATATTATTTGTTAAATTTTTATCTTTTTGCTTAGTTCTCGGGTTTGGTTTTTTTGTAAGGCCTTTGGATTACAGGTGGGTCGCGCAAAATTTTGAATTGTTTTTGGGGGCGCCGGCCCCCATGTGCTTGGGATTTGAGATGAAATTAGCAAAAATAAATAAGTATTTAATATTTATTATTATTATTATTCTTTTTTGGGAAATTTGTTCGAATTTTTTGAAACACATTTCACTAAGAAATCAACCATTTTTATAAATTTAAAATTTATTAGGAAATTTTAAAAAATTCCAAGTAATGGGGTTGTTATGTTGGGTGGGGGTGAATATGTATGATGATGTATTATCGAGAAATTGGATGATAATACAATTTGGGCGGAAAGAATTGGCTTTTTTGAAAAAAATAGAACCAATTTTATCAAAATTTTCATGAAAATTCTCTTAATTTTACAAATTCCTTAGCGATAAATTTCGAAGAAATTCCACTTTTCGAAATAGAAAGAAAACATAGAATTTATCGAAAAGTTTTGACCCACCGCTGCATATCGCAAATTATTATTTTTTGGAATACAGTCACAAAGTGGTTATGTTTTTACCATCAACGATGCATCTATCATTTCAAACAATCCACCGCCGGCCACCCTTGCCGCATTTACAGCATCGACCACTGACCCTTTGAGCTCAAATAATTCAGAAGGAAAAACACACGGAATTGACAAAGAAAGACTCTCAACATCTGTTAAAAGCATAACAAAAGAGTTGTCCAAGGTACGAAACGAAGCGAGTGAAGAATACTAAAAGAAAATCGATAATATGCAAACAACAAAAAACAGATTTGCAACAAAACAAACCATGCAAGTTACATACATACCTCATTGTTAAACTCCTTCCAAGTGATACAGTCGTGTAAATTCGCTATTCCGATAATTGCTCTTTTGGGTCCTTGCTTTTCTTTTTGTTCAACTGTAAAATGTTAAAGAACTTTACAAATTTTGCTACCTTTTATTCCCCTAGCTCTTTGTTCTTTTTTGCCTTTTTATTTTTCCTAATTTTTAATTAATTTTTTTGTTAACTCAATAATCTCGCTTTATTACTCGAAGGTCCATTAAAAAATTCGATGGGATCATCATCGCCTAGCGCTGCAATGAGTATCGGTCCCCTTTGTTCCACGTATTGGCGCCACGGAATGAAGCTGTTAAGTCAATAAGATTGGTAATGAAAAATGGAGTATAGAAATCTACCAAGTCTTCGGTTCATCGCTTCTAGGGCCTGGCGTGTCCAATAGAGCATTTGCAAAGGGTTGTTTAAGGGCAATACAATAAAGCCTTTGTTGTGAACTGCAAACCAGTGCCCTACTCCCTTTTTCCTCCCATTTTTCTGGGCGCACTTCCGCTCTACTCAATCTTTCTTCGTACTAAATCAAAAGTTTAAATCAGTCCAATAATTAAATTGTTTTTACTTTGGGTTGAAATCTATCGATCAAATTTGTTTCACTCTCCGATCCTTCCTCACTCTTCTGATTCGAATTTCCTGCTATTGAATTGGAAAGAATTGATTGGATGATAGGGTCGTTCACTGTCTCAATGGGTGCTTTCTTGAAATTTTTGGTACATATATGCAACTTTTTGGGTAATACTGCCAATAATGTCATAATAAAAAAATATTTTTGGATAAGATTTTATAGGACGCTGAATACGAATCTCATATTTCATCTATCTTTTCCTATTCAATCGGTTATTTCAAATAGTTGATATATTTTTGCCTTTATTACAATTTTTATTTGATTGCGACTCAGTTTGGCAGTAATGACTATTCTCTCACCTTCTTCTGCTCTTCTAGAGCTCCAGTGACTACGTCGACATCGACAAGTATACTTCGTTTTGCCTCCAAGCTCAATTGTCGTAACTCTTCTTTCCGCTTGACAATTGCTTCTCGTTCTACGCTCGTCAAATATGGATTGTGCTCTAGATTGAAATAATCAGCCTGCAGGTCGTTCACTCTGGTCACCTCCCTTCATTTGAAGTTTTAAGCAAAAATAAATTTGTGAAAAACTTACTGATCTTTGTCCGCTTTTAGCAACTTTTGTTTGTATACATTTGCTGTTTCTATGTTTTTTCCTAGTGATTGCAATGATATGGTGCTTGGCGTGGATGAATCAAGTGTCACCAAATTCACACGTTCTATTTTAGGATCATTCAAAAGTTTCCTCAACAACACCAAACTTTGTTTGTCCTTTTTCTCAATTACCTATGGCAAGAAATTAGAGAATTAAACAAAAATCCTGCCTTGCGTTCTTCGCGGGTGCAAACCAATCTACCGCAGTAAAAGCAGGGACCGCTTCCTTCCTGCTCGCATACAACTCTCCCGCATCCCAAACAATTTCGAATCAGATTGTGCACTCGAGCCTGACAGGCACAGGGATGTCGGCCTAAACCAAATCAATTTTGTAAACCTGAGCAATGACCTTATTTGATTTACCTGATCGAAGATGTGCGGCGACATTCCCTGTATCAATATGCTTGTATTCATTTTTTCTCATTTTTCTGAGATACAGTTATTAAAATAGGGCGAAAGTAATGATAAAATATGCAAGCAAGTTTAATGAATTCAAAATTTTCTAGTATGATACATATGTAACATTAGGTAATATAGTTTTTTAAATTTATTAGATATTTTAACATTTGCAATGTTACAAATATAAATATGCAATGATACATATTATTACACATATATGTAAACGTTAGAAAAATACACAAAAGTATAGTGCATCTTCCTATTTCTTCGATTCATAATTTTCTACCAACATCCCGACGCCATGTCCACCAGCAGCACATGCGGCGATTACAGCATAACGACCTCCTATAAAACACGAATAAATAAGGAGAAATTAGCTTTTCACCTTCAGCTTCCAATCGATTTGCAGCATGGGCCAATAATCTTACGCCTGTTGCACCAAACGGATGGCCAAGTGAAAGAGAACCGCCCCAAAGATTCAATTTGTCCATTGGTATCTGTCCATACTTTCCTTTTCGTTTCATGTAATTCTAAAAAATGAATTTAACATATACCCATTGTTGGTTAAAGGAAAACGGACACCTGACAGAACCAATCAGATTCGAGGGCTTTTAAATTAGCCAACACTTGACCTGCAAATGCCTCGTGAATTTCGAAAACGTCAATGTCGCCAATGGTCAATCCCGTCTTAACATAGAAACCAAATTTTATTAAAATTTTCAAACAACTCAACCTTATCAAGCAACTTTGGGATTACATAGGCAGGACCGAGTAAAAGTTGGTCCTTAGGATCCTGGGCAACAAATAAGGTTTCGCGAAGAAAGGCTTTAGGTCGGTATCCCTTCTGGCGAGCATATTCTTCTGAGCTAATAAGTGCTGCGGATGCACCATCGGTCAAAAATGAAGAATTTCCAGCTGTTACACTTCCATGAGGCTTGATAAATGCCTGCGAAAGTTGCAATAATTATTACCACAAGTTCTGAATTTTAAACATATACAGCTCTCAGTTTTGCCATTTGCTCTGTGGTGGAAACACGAATACCATTGTCTTTTATTATAGTTGTTCCCTTATGTTTACCGGTCGGTACGAACATTGGTACCTGATTTCAAGCAAAATAAGTTTCAAATGCTTTATTCAGTACTACAACTTACCACATCCTTCAATTTGTTCTCTTTAGTTGCTTTGTCCGCCAATGTGTGTGATCGGATTGCAAATTCATCTTGTTCCCTGATAACATAAAATATAAAATTTTGTATGATAAACTCACTTTCTGGATACACAAAATGCTGCAGCCAGCCTATCTCCCGAATTTCCCATTACTTCACCGGTGGTGAATTCACTAACCGCCGGTAATTCTGGCGTAAACCAATTGGAAGCCAAGATTTTTAGGTGTTTTAATTTTTCTCCAATACTCTTAGCTTTTTGTAGATCTATGAGCGAAAGTCGAACCTGAATATTACATTTCATATTAATTAAATAGATTTTCTTACTTTTCTATTATAACGAATTGGGAAGTCAGAGAGCAACTCCACTCCACCTGCAATTCCAACTTTCAAGTAGCCATTGGTGATCATAGAACTAATGTTATGAGTAGAGACAGCAGAAGAAATGCACGCTAATGTGACTGTGTTACATGGTATCTACATATATGAGCATAAGAAAAAGTTATATATTTCTTTTATCCAGCTCATTTAAGGTTTTTTTTAATAAACCAGCGGATTAAAGATCCGCTGTAAAATCGTGGCCAGCTGGATGGGTCCGTTTTTTTGTTCGATTTTTATTTTTTCTATTTTTAAAATGTAAATTTTGACTTTGTTTCTTTTGTGTTTTTGTATTTTTTGTGTTTTTTCTGTATGCTAAAATCACTGCACTGCTCGGGAATTGA
>JAQIYK010000956.1:0-11319 GCA_034700465.1 Rotylenchus robustus | reverse complement strand
TGAAAAACCGGTTTCTAAAGCTCAAGAAAAAAAACTAATCACATTTTGAATTTACAATCGACTACGCTCTACACGATAGAAACAAAAAATTAGCAAAATCGAAAAAATTCCACCCAACCAGCCTCCACCCCCAGGAAAAAATGAAGAAAAACAGGTAAATTTAAAATAGTCATATTTCAGCTTCCAATGTTCCGTTTTGCAATTTTTTTTGAAAATTTTCTAATATTTTGCTTAATTTTTTGATACCAAATCTGAGCGGATTCGTTGGGTGGAAAGTGTTTTTTGGGATAATGAAGGTTCCAAAGTTCCAAAGCTTTTCAATTTAATAAATTACATTTTAATCTTATCAAAACCGATTTTTAAACCTTTGTGTAACAATTTTTTAAATTTTGCCAATTATTTTTCAGTTTGAAACGCATAAAACATTGGCCGATTATGTGTTTATTGTTTTGGGCACAGTGGCCACCATTGTCCATGGTGCTGGCTACCCATTGTTGGCCATTATTTTTGGCGGTATGACTTCAGGTAAAGAAAAATTTCGAAAATACTTTCCGAACCCCCTCCACACAAAAACCAATTTGTTTAATTTTTTAATTATTATTTTTAAATATTTAAATTTAATATTTGTTATTATTATTTTTTGAATTAATTTTAATAATTTTATATTTTATCAATAAATTTTCAGTGTTTTTGCGTGCCGAAAACTCCGATTTTGTGCACATCAGTAACACATCAACAACGACAAATTCAAATTATTATGGCGTGCAACCAATAACAAAGTATTTAATTTATTGAATTTATTTATCTGAATTTTTAATTTTATTTATTTTTTGAATTTTATTTTTATTTATTTATTTGGTTGAATTTTATCTTTCTAAAAATTTTTTAGGCACAAATTTGAAGTGAAAACGAACACATATTCGCTGTACTATTTATTGCTTGGAATCACAATGTTCTTAACTGCATATATACAGGCAATTTTTACATATTTTTTTAAAAATAATTACCGAATTTTTTCTAATTTTAGTCACTGCTCCAATATTAGACTTTTCTTTATAAAAAGCTTCGAAAATTTTCATTAAAATTTACTCAAAAATTCGTAAAATTTTGTGTACTACTGTGTTAACGGGTGAAGAATAGTTTTTTCGAATTCCAAAATACACTCCAAAAATTTTCTCTCAAAGGCGGAAGTGGATTTTGGAGAAAATATGGTAAATTCATTTAAAAAAACAAAAATTAATAATTTAAATTAATTTTTAAAATTAATTTAAATACTAATTTTGCAATTTCTATTTTAAGATTTATTGCTGGGAAGCCTTTGCCGAGCGAATGGTCCATCGGATGAGGAAAAACTACCTGAAAGCATTGTTACGCCAGCAAATTGCGTGGCACGACAGCACCCAATCCGGCAACCTGACTGCACGTCTTTCCGAGTATTTTTTTTCTTATAATTTAAATTTTTTAAATTTCACTGTTTTTAAACATAAAAATCAAAGTAAAAAATCGTGAATTTATTCAAAATTATCCTACCTATATAACAATTATTTATTTTGTTTTTAATCTAAAATTGTTATAAAATGTTAAAGAAATGTTGCAAAAAACGAAAAAACAAACAGATTGAAAATTTAAATTTGCAAAATTGCCTTTATAGTTTTTCTGAAAATTTTCAACCAAAAATTCAGTGATTTGGAACGCGTGCGGGAGGGCGTCGGCGACAAGGCATCTTTGTTTTTGCAGTCGATGGTCGCCTTTATGACCGGTATTATGGTCGGCTTTTGGTACTGTTGGAAACTGACACTTATCCTGGTATTTATTTATTTATTTATTCCAAAACAACAACTGAAATTATTTTTTCATACCTCAATTCTTACGGTATCCAGGCGTGGGCACGGGCCTTGTTTGTGCGGCTCGGACCGCCATTTTTCCGGCTTGAAAAATCCAAAGACAAAAAATTCAAAAATTAACTAAAAAATTCAATTTTGAAAGCTTTCAAAAATCCAATCCTGACCTTCTGGAACTACTTTTAAAAATAAAATGGATCTATTTTATTAAACCAACTTTCGTTTGTCAATCTGTTCGGTTCGGTTCACCACCATTAGGTGCTGTTCACGCCCATTGTGGCAATTGCGTCCATTTGGACGGGACTGTTCAGCAAGGCGCGGGTGCAGCGGGAGCAGGCAGAGTACGCGGTGGCCAGCGCAATTGCGGAGGAGGCGTTCAGCTCCATGCGCACCATTCACTCACTGAACGCGGAACGCCAAAAGATTTCGAAGTAAAAATTTAAAAAAACCGAACTAATCAAATCGCGATCAAATCGCGGACCGCCCGTCGGGTCTGATACCTTTTGGTTCAAAAATATCGTATTTTTCCCTATCTCTCCCGTAAGGGGGGGGGGGCGTTTAATTTCTTAATTTCCTTACAAAAATTGAAAAGAAAAAATAAAATAGATAAAAGAGAAAAATTAAGCAGAAAATCAGGTTTAATTTCCAATAAAAAAATTGATCAATTTTTCAAAAAAATGTCCTTAAAATCTTGGTTTCGAGTTAGATTGTCCCAAGTTTCATGAGCCAACTATTGGGTTGGAAAAGTACAGGTTTCAATTTCAAACAACATGTTTATGGTTGTCCGGCGCGACTCTTGATGTATGTATGTTCCAAATAAGAAAAAATGTTTTAAAAATGAAAAGGCAATGGAATACGGTAATTCGAGAAAAAAATCCAGTTTTTTCGGTAGCTCAATTGATAAGGACAGTGCAAGGAATTTCATTTGTTATGGGTTCAACAACTCACCATTTTGCATTTTTTAAATTAAAAAATTGTTTATTTTTAAGTTATGAAAAGGCATTGGAAGAAGGGCGCAAAATTGGCATTGTCAAGCATCTGATCGCTGCTGTGCATTTCCTAGTCTCTGAACTGAGCACCCATTTGGCTTATGCTGTGGCATTTTGGTAATTTTGAAAATTAAAAAACGAAAGATTAAATGGAAATCAAATAGTTTACAAAATATTTCTTTGCTGGCCTTGTATAAAAAGGCAAATTTTCTTTTTCTTTTTTGATTCTTGTCTCTGTTTTTCGTTTGGATTTGTATTTTTTGAAAATTAACTTCAAACAAAAACTGCTAAATTAAAAAATGTATTTTAAAAACTAAAATGAAGGTTTGCCTCGCGTCTGATTGGCTGGGCGGCCCAAGATGGAGTGGGCGTGGCCTCCGCACTTGACCGCGGTGCCATTTTCACCACGATGGTTGCTCTGATGAACTGCTCCACGTACACTCTATCATACCTATATAAAAATACCGTAATTAGCAGAACCCTTCTATAAAATGAAAAATTTCAAAGAATAAAGCGCCAATTAATGGCAAATTTTAAAATTATGTGTAACTTCGTAACTACGATTAAACTGATGCTTAAGCAGTCACTGTCATTGGATTATCTCTAGAATTATTTTCATTATATTTTTAAACTATTTCTGGCGTTACCAATTTTTCTAATCGAACGGTTAGAATTTAAAAAAGCGATTTTTTCACATTTTTGGGAACTCTCTCTTCAACAAAAAATGTTATTTTCAAAAAATATTATTTTAAAGTCATTTCAATTTTAATAAAATAACAACATAAAACAACATTGATTTGAACACATTTATTATTGATATTGTTTCAGTGTGCTCGCCAATGCACTGCCCCACATGATATCGATCAGGTCAATACTATTGAGTTTTATTATTATTATAATTAATAATATTAATTATTATTTTTTACATTAAATTATTATTATATCGCATTATTCATTAATACTATACAATCTAAAGAGGGGAGCTATTGTTCAACCTTCCCTTCAGTGAGGGGAGTTTTTAGAGGGGAAGGGGCAGATTTTAGAGGCGGGATACTTGAAAAATTCCAAGAACTTAACAATTTTTCTCGTTTAAAAATGGAACAAGATAGCATGTTTAGTTCAAATTCCGAAAAAATACACTAAAAATGAAGATTTTAAAGTAAATATACCCTTAAGAATAGATTTTTCGCCCTAAAATAAATACAAAAAAATTCCCTTTAAGGGGGAGGTTATTAAGATTTTTTGAAGAAATACGATATATTGATTGTTAATTTTCAATATATAAGATATTATTTATTATTTGTAATTACCTAATATAATTTATTATTTATTACCCAACATTTTTATTCGTCCCAATATTAGCTCAGCAAAAGGCGCGGCACAGTTTGTGCTCAATGTGATCAAAATGGTCAATTATTATAATTTGATTTTGGAAATTTTATTTAATGCAATTAATATGCAATTAATACTATATATTTAATTTTTTATTTGTTTTTTATTGATTGGTTTTTATTATTAAGAAATTTCATTTTTTGATTTTTACTTTTTAAATTAAAGTTTATTATTATTATTTTCAAAATAATCAATTTTATTATTTAAATATTTTAGGGTTAATTGATTATTATTTTTTATTAAAGATTCCCCACATTGATCCATATTCACGGGAAGGCAAAACTCTCGACAACATTAACGGCGAAATATGCTTTAACAATGTCCAATTTTCATACCCACAACGAGCGGAAGTTCAGGTTTTTGCCATTGGATTTTAAATTGAAAATCCAAACTTTTAAGGTGCTCAAAGGCATTTCGTTCAAAATTTGCGCCGGTCAAAAATTGGCATTGGTTGGCGCCAGCGGAAGCGGAAAATCTACGATAGTCAACCTGTTACTCCGATTTTACGACCCAACCGAGGGGCAGGTAATAATAAATTTAGAATTAAATTTTATCGACTAATAATTATCAAACTATTTATTAATAACTCAATGATTTGAAACAATAAAATTGATATTTGAATTTTTATTTTTTATGCAGTTAAAGTAGAACGAAATTTATCTGGGAAAATGTTATTGTTTGACCTTATAGCCCTTAAAATATCCTTTAAAATTGGTATATTTTTTAAATTGTCCAAAAAAGGCCATTTAAGACGGTATTATAAAAACAGTGAAATGTCAATTTTTTAAAAATAATGAAATAATTGTAAAAACTAGATAAAATATAATTTAATTTATTATTAAATATTAATTAAAAAGTATCGTAAAATGATAATTAAATAATCGTAAAATTATAATTTTTGTTGGTGAATAGGAAAAAATAAACAATGAACATTATAGAAATATTTTAAGTTATTTTGTACCTTTTATCAATATATCCTTATAGTGGGAAGTGAAGCTGATTTGTGATAAGAATTTAAACAGCAAATTTGAAAAAATAACTAAATTCCAATAAATAAACTATTTTTTTACAAAATTGCAAAAATAAATTTTTAACATATTTTTTGTTTTTTTTTCTTCAACAGGTCCTCATAGATGGTAATGACCTGCGCGAGTGTAATGTGGCCTCGCTGCGCGAACAGGTCGCTGTTGTTGCGCAGGACCCGGTGTTGTTCGACGGCACTTTGGAACAAAACATTTTGTTGGCCAACGCGGACGCGACCCGAGAAAACATTTGGGAGTGCTGCCGGCTGGCGAATGCGCACGAATTTATCGCAAAATTGCCCGATGGAATGCAGACTCGCGTAATTAATTTTACAAAAAATAATTTAAATTATTTTAGAACTTTTCTTAATAAAATTTTATTCAAAAATAAAGCATTTTTTAATTTATTCATTGGGAATATATTCCCACAGCTTTTTTTACAAATTTTAATTTATCACTAAATTTTAATAATTTAAAAGTCTCTCTTTTTCTTTATGATTTTGATATTATAAACAGTAAAAATATTTTATATTAAATTTCCTAAATAATCATTTATTATTTACCATTTTAGACAAAAAAATTTTGAGAAATTATTATAATGATAAAAATTTGAATATTTAATAAGTGTTAAAAAATTATACAAACATAAATTTTAAACATATTTTATTGCATTTTAAAAACTTAAAATATTTCAACTTTTTCAATTTCTCGTTCGTTTGTAGGTTGGTGAGCAGGGAGCCCAACTGAGTGTTGGCCAAAAACAAAGGGTTGCAATTGCTCGTGCACTGGCCAAAGATCCGCGCATTTTAATCTTTGACGAAGCCACCTCGGCGTTGGATTCCGAAACTGAAGCTCTTCTCCAAAAAGCACTTGCGCAGGCAAAAATTTTAAATTATTATTTTTGATTTTTGTTCAATATTTACTGAATTTTTAAAATTTTATTTTTTATTTATTATCATTTTGTAATTTTTTTAATATATAAGTTGAAGCTGTTGTAATTTGAATTTTAGAAGTGAGTTTTTAATTTTTAAGAACTTCAATGTATTTTGCCGGTTTAAAAATACATTGCATTTTGCAACAAACCGGTTTAAAAATACATTGTATTTTGCAACAAACCGGTTTAAAAATACATTGTATTTTGCAACAAACCGATTTAAAAACACACTGTATTTTGCAACAAACCGTTTGTTTGTTTGTCTGTTTATCTGTCTGTTTTATTTGTTTGTTTATTTGTTGTTTGTTTGTTATTTTTGTGTTCTTTTGGTTATTTAATTTTCCATTTAGGCACCCATGAACAATTGTTGAAAAGCGGCGGAGTTTACAAAACGCTGTGCGATACGCAGATGCTCCAATGTGAGAAAGAAGTACTGCTAGAAGAACGCGAATCTGCACTTTGACCATGGCATGGCAAAAATGCTCAAAAAACATTTTGCTTTGTTTTTATTTTTTTTAGAAATTTTTGCATTTTTCATCAGTTTAAACAAATTATTTAACATATATTTTTGCATATTTTTATTCGATTTCTTACAAATATTTTTAACGCACCGATTATTATCATTTTTAATTATGATTTATGATTTTTCTAGATTATTTAAAGCAATTTTTTATATCCAGCAATTAAAAATTGATCAAAATTTGAAAACCATATTATTTCATTCCATGTCACCAATGGTATTTAATGGGCCAAAAAATAAATGGTTAATGGCTAAGGTTAATGTGGTTAACGTGGGTTTAGTGGGCTAAGGTCATATTTATTTATTTTTCGAATTTTTGCCCAAATTTTGCATTTTCCATTTCTTTCCTCAAAGGCCGTCCTCAAAGAAAACGCCATTCACTTTGATGGCAGAGTTGACCACGGGTGTCAGGCTGTGTTCCTGCTTGATGAAAGAGGCCAACTTGTCCGGACTGTCCAATCCTGAGCAGGGGTCGGAATTTTAAAGAAAAAATACCATTTGTTCTATAAATAGACCACCAGTTGTTATTTTTCACTACCCTCCTTGAGTTTTTTTTGAGAAGGGGGAGGGCGGGTTTCAATTCGAATTCAATTCGTGAATTTAACTAGCCAAGGAAAAGTCCAGATTCAGATTCATCCCACTTGGTCTGAAACCTTAAAAACCTTAAGTTTTGGTGAGAACTTAAAAAATAACCAAATAGAATAAAAACAGACTTTGACTTTTGTTTGGGTTCGTACTTTATTAGTTTAAGATACTTGACTTGCTCCCTTGGTTCAATTTTGTAATTTTTCTAAAAAATGTCAAGCAAAAGATTTGAACATTTTGCCCGCCCCCCCCCCATAAAAAATATATCAATCATCAGATCGAGGGGCTTAAGTAATGAAAATATTGGAAATTTAAAGTTCCTAAAAATTATAACAAAAATTACCAGTGGCTTTGTCCAGCTCCTCGCCCACTTTTTTGGGAATATCGGCAATCAGCGCCTCCACCTTTTTCACTTTGTCAAGCGCTGTCAACCTTTTGTCTTGCACGATTTTTGCGACCTTTAAAGTAAAAAATAAAATATTAATAATAATATAAAAATAAAATAATAATAATATAAAAATAAAAATAGTTTTCCAATGAATACAAATTTAAAAATAATAAAATAATTAACACCATTTACATTTTCTATCAAATTTTTGAAATTTTAGTTATATCAATAAAATGGTTTAAATGGGTGGGGGTGGTGGGTGGGTGTAATGGGGTTTGGCAGTGGGTAAATTTACTAAATAAACAAAAATAATTAAATACAAATTATTAAATTACCTTTTCAGTGATTTTTTTCGCCTCAGGGGAAAGGGATGCCGAGATGTTCTTCTCGGTCTTGTCGAGCAATGTTCGCGCCTTTTCCTTTGCTGCAATTACTGCCTCAACGGCGGACTTAAAATTTACAAAATTATTTAATTTTTTTTTTAAAATCATTGAAATATTATGCATAAAACATGTTTAGAAAGGGTTCAGAAATTATTTAAAAAGTTTAAAAATATATATTAAAATTTTTTTATAAAATTTTAAACAATTTTAAATCAAAAATCATTAAACTTTTTAGTAATTTTTAAAATAAAAGTAAAAATTTAAATTAATAAAAAATTGTTTTAAATTCAAAAATTGCCTGTACTTTAAAATGGTAATTTTAATATTTCGGATTTTCAATTTTATTTAAATTTTCTCAATAACCACCTTCATTTTAGCACCATCCTTTTGTGCAGCCTTCTTTAGCTCAGCCTCCTGCTCTTCCTCTGTTTTTTCAGCCACCGATGCGGTTAAACTTTTCAAGGTTTTAACCTGAATTTTGCGAAATTTTTTATCGGCTTTAAAATTTGAAAAATAAAATTCTTTGAAAATTTTGCCTGTTTCGCGCTTAAGTCATGAAGTGCACTCCCCGCATTTGCGACAACTTCCTTTTGATGTGCCGCATTCACATGCGGATTACTCATAACACCTAAAATGCCATAAAAATATATAAAAAATTATTATTTTTTCATAACAAATAAAAAGTTATTATTTAATTATGTTAAATTATTGCAATTGGTTTTTTATAATATTTTATTTAATTTTGTTATAATTTATTTAATCTCATTATTTTTGCCATTGAATATGGTTTTTTATATGCATTTTTTAAATTAATTAACATTTATTTTAAATAAAAATATTTTTATTTTTTACTCAAATCGGGGCCTGACAACGGGCTGGCCGTGCCAAAATAGCTAAATATGGTGGCACCAATTAGAATGCTGGTCAATCCGAGCATTTTGTTGGATTATATTATCAGTTTAATACAGTAATCCTAAAAATTAATTTAAAACTCGCGACTACCGTAAACCTACAAATTTTACTCCCATAAGAAAGGTATACGGTATCAAAATGTTTATGCACAAAATGTTAAACGAGGGTTTAACCAAAAATAGGATATAAATTTATTTTAAAAAATCGGATATAAAAATATATTAAAAAATATGTTTAATTTCTATTATTTTTCAAAAAATAATTTTGCCGGTTTGTTGGTAAAAATAAATACCAAGATTTTTACAAAATTTTAGTTTTTGGGCTTCAGATTTTTTTGTTATTTAAAAATTAACACCCCATTTTTTGTTTTAATGTTTTTCTTTTTGTTTTTTTTCAAAAAACCATATCAATTTTTATAAAATAAAAAATCCACTTTTCTACTTTATAAATTGATTGGGTTTCGTTGATTTTTTGTATACCAATTTTGGTGATTATTTTAACTTTTTGGCGTTTTGCAATAGTGTTGTTCACTGTTCAGTGTGTTCTTCATCCTCCAAATTTAATACTTTTACACCAAAAAAATCAGAAAAATTCGCCCAGCGGAACGTAAAATGGAATTTGAGAGAAATAAAAAGAGAAAATCAGAGGCACTGTTTGATTGATACTTTTAAGTTTTAAGTAAGTAAATTTAAGAGGCAAACTCCGACACCCCTTCCCCGCCAAAATATAATTGCAAACAAAAAAAAGAGCAAAAATTGGTAAAAGAGTCAGTGCAGTAAAATGGTACGTTACTAATGGGAAAAAATTATTTTAATAATTTGATTAATTTTAAATCGATAAAAAATCAAATTTACCACTGCCATCCCTTAAATTTCATGAAGGACATAGTGAAGATCACAAAATTATTTCAATAAGTTACGAAGAAATATTCCTTTGATCGATCGAAAAAAGAGAAAATTAATTTCGGATTTTTCTAAAAATTATTGAATTGAAAGAAAATATATAACACCGAGTTGACAACGGAACAGAAGCTGAAAAAGGTGATGGATACCGAACAAAATTCCACAAGAGCAAAACACCCGCCGAGTGAGTTAAGGATGTGTAAAATGGTAAGTGCTGCCTGGTGGACTCGAACCAGCAACCATCTTTTGCGGGGACAGCAGCTCAACCAATTGAGCTATGCTCTTTCTCTATGTCCATATTAGGCTTGACTGGAAAATCTTTGTCAAGCAGGGGAACAGCTTGACTCCTATGGTGCAATCGGCAATGTATCGTCTGTTTTTTGTAGTTTTGATAAAAAAAATTGTTTATTTTTCGCTAAAAGAATAATTCATCCTTAATCTACCGTATTTCTTCAAATTTATTTCCAAGAGAAGAATTTTTTTAATCAAACTTAGGCATAAATTTTCAAAACTTAATTAACAAAAGGTGTTAACTTAATTAACAAAAACAGAAAATAAATAAATTTAAAAATCTATTTTTTAAAACTTGTCGCAATCAAAATAAAATTAAAAAAAATTCCAAAATAAGCACTTTTATTTATTACTATCAAACTCAACTACTACCCCAGCCCCCAGCAGTAGGGGACGATCATTTTTTAATTTAAAAAACAAATTATTTTTGGTTATTGGAAAATTTTGTTTAAAAAAATTCCGAATTTTTTTTTGAAAATTTCGAGACTAGGAAAGAATAAAATTATGAGTGATATTATATTTCGGAAATTAGATGGTATATAAAAGTGCAATCATTTAAAATTGTAATTATTATCAAACGTAAATTTTTTTGAAATTTTGCAAAATTTATTCAGAACGGCCAAAGAATAGTTTGAAGCAATACTAAAAATATGAACCGTCTACCTATAATAGGTAGACAAGTTATGGATTATTGGATTGGGTAATAAGTAATAAGTCGGTGTCATGCAACATATTTTCCCATTCCATTCATTGTCGTCCGTCGTCCTCAACTTCCTGCAACATGAACTCCGTCGCGCCAAAATTCGCTTCTACAAAATCCACATCGCCGGCTTCACTCCACATTGAAACTGTAGGGAACAGCAGTTCACCGAGTCTTTTCGCTTCTTCTCCCGCTGCCGGAATAGTGTCAACTATGCCTAAATGTATGCAAATTTCTCTGTTATGGTCATAAAAATAATAAATTAAGTAATTTATAAGTGTTTGTAAAAAAAAATCGCCAAAATTTGGCTTTTTTGTTTTTTCTTCCCAATATTTTTTAATTCCCAAAATTTGGCCGAGCAGAGAACGCACCCAGCGCCCTGTTAGCGGCCCGAGCGCAGGCATAGCAGCGAGCCCCCCTGATTTTTTTAGGAGTTTAAAATTTTTGGGGAAAAAAGCCC
>JAQIYK010000955.1:0-11320 GCA_034700465.1 Rotylenchus robustus | reverse complement strand
TGGGATTGTCACAATAATAGCATAGCAATTGGATGGGAAAAGGAGCAGGACGAGGAGAGTGAGTCCAATCGCGGGTTGGAGTTTCCGGGCCAATAGGCTCATGTTCCTTTTTTGGACAATTTTCTGGCTCACAAAAATCCAAATTGCATCGTTTTTTAAATAAAATTGGAATAAAAGTGAAACTTTTAAAATTATGACCCTAAATTTTGGGACTCATCAAGTTTGATCACTAGGTCAATTACTTCTAGCTTCTAGATTCTAAAGGTTAAGAAAAATTGTTTGAGAAATTGGAAAGGACAAGGACAGGATATTTTTTTGGGGGAAATTAGAGTTTTTGTTTGGACTAATAAGAGACTTTCAAAATGCAGTCTGAACTTGGCAACCAAAATGACCATATGGCCAAATAAAAAGCACTTTTTATAATCTGTTGTTAAAAATTGGATGAACCATATGAGCTATGCTTGCTGTGTAGTTATCTCATTTTTAGAATGGGGTTTCAGGATTATCACACCTTCTGTATCCAATCTCCCACTTTTTAGACTTGTGTTACGGTTCATGGTATTGTGACTTCGAAAAATCCAAATTCCAGTTTTTAAGAGCTATTTTCTAGAGGGTTCAGACAGATAAAAGTGCCGATGCCAAATTAGTTTTCTTTTTTTTCGGGGTCATCATCATCACCATCGACCACCACCATCGACCCGGTCGCCAGAAGTGTGTTCTGTTTCCCCTCAAAAAAAGAAAAGAAAATAATCGCCGGGCGGTGAACCACGACCACTGCGCTCCACTGGTCAGTCCTTTGGTCGACTGTGTTTCGCCGTTTTTGATTTGCCGCCCCTTTCCCCGCCATAATCTCCCTCCCTCCCCTCTTCCCCTCTTTCATCAATCGAATATTGGGACATTTTTTGGGGATAAAATAGGCAAGTAATGGTGGACAATATATTTTAGAGCAAATACCTATGGTAGTATTGTTCAATATTTGTAAAAATATTTTTACAAAAATTAACTCTGTTTTTAAAGGTTTATTCGCTCGAAAATTAAGAACATAAACAATATTTTGCTGGAGGGAACGCAAAAAGTGCCTGGGGCAAAGGATGAAAGAACGCATTTGCATATTGATATACGATTGGAGATAAGGTGGAAAAGAGAGTATTAGAGATGAAAGGGACAGCGAGAGAGTGGGGAAAAGTGAGAGAAATCAGAGGGCGGGGAGAGAGACATTGAGAGAGCGGAGAGACCCGTACCGATCACGAGAGAGTAGACACTGGTTGAAGGATTGTTAGTCATCTTGTTTTAATTTTGTGGCATTTGGAAAGCCAATTTTGGCATTTTGTTTTTTTAAAATTTAATTTTAATAATTTTTTTGGTCATTTTTGGTTTGGACAATTCTTTCGACCAGTGTTTAGAGAGTTCATTTGCTCCAATTGTTATAAGTTACAAGTTAATTTGGTTGATTAAAAACTACTGTAACTACAGTAATAACAGTTGCAAGAGATTACGGTGAAACTAATCCAAATTAACACACAACAACCAACAAGCTCGTCATCACAATGTTCCCAATGGAGGAACTAATTTCATTTTTTTAGTTTAAAACAACAGATCAAAGTACATTTTTCTTAAAAAAACTTCAAAATGTTTAAATAATTTTTCTTCTTTTATGCTTTTATCATAAAAAAATTGGCCAATTCAACACACCTTTGAAAATTGGCGTTACTTTCGGGTAGTGAAACCTACCAAAAAATTGGTTTAAAATTTTAAAAATGCCACCATAAAGTTTTTGGGGGTTGAATCATAAAACTGGTGTGGTGTCAATATCTACATTTAAATCCACATATTTTACTATGTTAAAAAACTTTGTAAATTTTGGTAATTTTTTGATGGGCATCATAAGCCAAAAGTACCAAAAATGGACCATCGGAACATTGTGTGCCTTAGGAACAAATGCTCGTCCTAAATGTTTCAGACCTAAACATAAACATACTAGTACTAGATACTACTAATAAGATACCAAGAAAGTAATGAACTACAAAAATGAAGATCATGGGGAATGATTCGGCGGACTTGGACATGAACAAAAACATTTATGGGGATTGAGTGAGTGTTGTGGTATGTTCATCAGCTGATACTGCTTGCCCGGTGGGGATACCGTACTTTACTGGGATACCGTACTTTTTGCAGCATTAACTGTACTCTATTTTGTACTCCGTTTAAGTCTCCTCACACGTCGTGCATCTTCGCCCCTTCTTTGTGCACCATAAAGTTGTCCCACAACTTTTTGGCCAAGTCGTAGCATGCCAACTCGCCCGCATGGGTCGCTACCATACGCAACAGAAACACACCGTCCTGGCGCAGAAAATGGAACACAAAGCGGCGAAGGGACTGCGAGTCGACCATCTTGTAGCCCTCAATCCCCGTCAGGTACTTGCCCACAAAGTTGAGCTGCCTAAACGTATAAAGGCTACCTATAATATTATCACTTTGAATATCCAATGAGTTTAATTTTTTGATATTTTGCTAAAAATTTAAATAATTATTGATGATTGATTAATTTGTTAGTTTTATTATACTGAAAATCCATCCATAAGCTGTATGGTTCGGACACCTTATTTCCTCCAGTGATGGAACCCCCCATAGGGGGTGGATTTGTTGTATAGAGGAATACGGTAATGCGGTTGGACAACAGACCTGCTAGGCATCACAGAAATGAAAATCCAATAGAGCAGCGAGCAAAGGGTGGCCGCTGCGAGCAAAAAGTACCAAAACCACAGGAACAGGAAGATCTTCTCGTTGAACCTGCGGCAAATCATTTTACGCAATTCACACAGTAACAACAAACAAGCTAATAGTTTGTAAGCAAAGCTAATGAAATCGAGCAAACTACCGTATTCCCTCCCCGCATTTTAACCCTTTTTGGGAATACGGTCGATTACCAATTTATACAAAAACCAAGCATCCCAAAAAGTTTTAATCAAATTACACTACAATTACACTACAATTCGCTAATTCTAATCACGGCTTATTTCAATATTTTTCAACTCCCCTGCTCTAATTTTTAGAGCAGGGGAACAGTGGTTTGTTTTCTAGCAAAGTACCAAAAATGTTTTTGAATAATATTTTACAATTTTCGAGACTTGTATTCAGGGATTGCAATGGTTGAGGACTGACTCTATGCCTGACCGGTATATTACCTATATTCGAAATAATACTATATTCATGCATACATGTTGATCATGAGGACGCATTGGACAGTATGCCGGTGCACATTTCCAAGGACTTTGACCTGATGATGATTTATACGAATAGTCAATAATTAATTTGAATAAAATTTCAAAAATGCCCAACAGGGGCCTTTATTAGGGTGTCGAAAGTGTATACGATAACTCCGTTAACAGTAAGTTGCCCTTGATACACCAAGCAATTTTTTTCGAGCAATTTTAATTGTTCGTTTGGTTTTTTGAAAAATTGCTGGATATACCGTATGAATATAGTAATCGTACCTCGAAGTCGCACAGCGTCACCCTGGGGAAGTGTCCGCTCTCCTCCCACTCGTGCCCGTTCAACAGATCGTTCAGCACCTGCAGTCCGTACCAACGACTTCGGTTGCCCAGGAAGGTGTTCAACAAAAAGATTTGGCCCACAATGTTCACCTGAACAAAAAGATGAAAAAGTTTGGACAAAAAATTGGGGGATTATATTATTATATTATTTTGTTTAATATAAGATTCAGGGGACTTTTTTCTAAAATCAAAAATTTGGCTCAATAAAATTGATAAATTTTTAAATAAAAAATATTCAATTACCAATTACGTCCAACGGAAAATTGTCTTAATTTTTTGAAAGAATGGATGGTCGAAATTGCAAGGGTATAGTTGTAAAAATACAAACAAAACACATAAAAGAGAAAAAAGGCTATCTCTCCTCATAATAACCCATTTCTCCACATTCAACATTTTTTAATACAATTTTTTTGGATTTTTTTTTACAAAAGACAAAAATGATTTATTTATTTGAAAACAATCCCTCTCTAGCCAACCCAACCCCCACTGATCTCGTTTTTTGCCTATAGGTCCCAAATTAAACAATTAATATAGTAAAATACAGTACGAAAATCACCACAAATTTAAAAAAATCATTTTCTTACTGTGTAAAGCATTTTGACGGAGATGTACAGGAATGTGACCGCTGCACCGCTGCTCCGCGTGCAGATGATCATGTTGAGCATTCGGAAGCGGTTGCCGCCCAACTTAAAAATTCAAAAAACAATTATTATTTTTAAAACGAATTTTCCAATTGGCGCCAAAGTTTGAATTCAAAAATTGCCTGATGTTTGACGTGCAGTGCCTCCTCAACATTCGTGGCGATGGTTTGCATGGCTCGCTGCCGTGACTCCGCGTCCAGCAACCGCGAGTCGCACGCCATCTGGACCAGGGATTGCACGTGGATACCTGCGGAGAGTTAGGGGTTAGGGGGTTAGTTTTAACTTTTAATTATTTTTTTTGGAAAAATGTTTTGCCTGATTGCCAGCTGAGCAACCTCCACACAATTGTGGGCACATAGAAGAGTAGGGCTTCCAGCGCCAGCACAAAGGGCACCTTAAAATTTGAATTTTTAAAAAATAAAATTGAAATTTTAAAAATCCAAAAAATAATACCCATTGGTAGTATCCAATTTGACGCTGTTCCCGCTCGGACAAAATTTTAGGAATATAATCGTTCAGTGGCAGGAAATAGGTGCTCTGAAATTTTTTGTGCAAATTTTAATTTGTCGTTTTTTGGAATTTTTCGAACCTGCACGAAGCAATAGTTCTCCGTGTACTGCTCCATAGGCTCTGTAAAGGTGGCAGGTACCCAACATTGAATAGGATTTCCTGAGAAAAAATCCATTTTTGGTACATATTCTCAAAAAATTATTTTAAACACTCACCAAGGTATTCTTTGGTGGAGACCAGAATGGCGAACACTAAAAAAGAAAAGCTTAAAAAAGTGAATTTTGTCGAGAAAATGCACTAATCAGCCTAATAAGCCTAAAATTTGAATTGAAATGTTTATTGAACTCTTTTCCGATTTCCCACTATTTTTACTGGGGATTTATTTAATTTGTTAAATATTCCAATTTACTCAATTTTTAAAAAATTAAATTAAAGATAAATACCATTACGGGTGTTAAAAATTCGGGCCATTATGGTCGAACATGCCCAAATATGAGTTCAAAGTTCAAATACAGGCTTTTTACCAAACCAATGATCGAAATGGATTCTTCAAGCCTGTTTTATACCTATGGCCAAAATTAAAATTATCTAATTTTTTAAAATGTTTGGCCATGTTCCAAATATTCGTGACCTGATTTTTTGCAGTAGAATTCTGATTTTTTAGGCTGTGTAGAATCTATTCTAATTTGGCAAAAAGGTTTTGAACTCATTTTGGGCAAGTGTGGCCATAAAACCCCAATTTTTACTGAACATAATGGCTCTATTTTTTTAATAACCTAAGAGCACCGTCCTTTTTTTCGATGATGTCATTTTGTTTTGTTTTTCCCTTTTTTGCCCGCCGAACTTCGTCTCGACAGTATGCATAGTATGTCCCTTCCCCCCTTTTTCCCGTCTACTCATCATCTTTTCATTGTTTAAATTTTTCCTTTTTTTGTTTGTCATTTCGCCAATGCAATTGTCTTTTCCTTTTCCCCTTTCCTTCCTTCGCCTGTTTTTGCCCCGGGGAATATGTTTGAATAGCCAACCTCTGAAAATTCATCACCGAAGGGCAAAAAAAGGGAGAAATGTGAATTAATTAAGAAAAAAAGACGGAGGGGGGAGGAGAGAAAGAAAGGGGGGACGGGGGAGTGGGGGAGAGAGAGAGGGGGGGGGGGGGAAGGAAGGGGAGGGGAGGTCATCAAAGTGCACGGAAGCGCAAAAAATATAAAACAAAACAAATTCGGGACAGTTACAGAAGCTATGTTGCGTTGGCACAATACAAAAGTACAAAATTTGAATTTTTAGCAAAATTGAATTGGAAATGTGAAAAATAACAGATGGGACGTGAATTTGCCTTCGATGAGGATATACCTTTAAGTCTTTAAAGTTTAAGGTTAAGTCACATTTTTTTTGATATTTTCAATGAATAAGGCTCAAAGGTAGTGAGGACTGAGGACTATATTTTTTAATTTCTACATTTATTTTACCGGTCCAGTACAAAAATTAGAATTCGGAATCTTTCCAAAGAAGCCACTTTTAATTTTCTTATACGCTTTACAGCATGGTACACAAGTCGATATTTGGCATATCGTTCAGCATACGGTACCAGTAAACTTCATTTTTTTGCTATTTTCCTTGCCGAATACCGTACCCATCCTGTTTTCAGTCCTATTTTGTTTTTAATCAATTTTTAACCAAATTTGAACCCATCCATATTGATTAAAAACTTATAAATTTCAATTTTTGGCCTCCGAATATCCATGTCCAAGTTGTACCGTCCTATTCGTATTTTTCCCCAAAATTGATGAATTGCCCTTAAGGGGTTTTACTATTCCATCCAACGCCAAAACGCCAATTCGCTGGCATAAGTTGTTTTTCCAAAAGGAGCGTATGGGCATAAATAATTCCCGGAAAAACTAAAAGAGCAAATGGACATGGTGTCGTCCTTTGTCCATCACAAGTTCAAAGTACCATTCAAAAACTGCTCTTTAAAAGCTTTTAAATGAACGTGAAAATTGGGCAAAAATTATTTTTGTTTTTTAAAAATTAAAAAATAATTTGAATTTGAAATTTAAAAAATTCATAAGATCACAATTTGAATACCATCGAAAGGAAAATTCTTGCAAACTGCCAAAAAAATTAGAAAAACTTTTTAAATACCAAAGGTTAAATAAATTCTTTAATTATACACAATTTAAAAAGGGGTTAAAATTGGAGAAGGGTCATTTAGAGGGGATACGGTATTTAATTATCATTTGGCTGTCCAACAGAGATACGGTATGCTTATTTTTATCATAGGCTGAATCAGGGATACGGTATTCTTATTTAATAGCTGGTTGTCCGATCAGGGATACGATAACTATTAATTGGCTGACAAATCAAGGATACGGTATACTAATCAGGGTTACGGTATTCTTCTTGTTTTTTGTCCCGATCAACTACGGTATCCTTCCTCTCGTTATTTTGATTCCCTCCCTCCCAACCAACCAATGATCATGGCAGTGGTGTAGTAGTAGTTGAGCTTGTCGATGATGTCGTCGTCCACATGGAATTGGATGGACTTGACCGCACTTGCGAAGTAGTACAATAGCATGTTGGCCCCCTTCGCCTTCGTCGCCAGCTTTTCTCAGCCCTCCAACACCAAATCCCTCCTCCCACGCGACTGGCGGGAAGAAGGGATTTTGTGTGTTTATTTATTTGGCCCAAAACAGGCGGTGGACCGAAGAAGGCACCGGCACACTTTCTGTTGGGAGGCGGCCGGCAATCACCTAAAAACATAAAAATGTTTTTTTGGTACTTATTGTGAGATATCCGTTTCCTTTTACGATTTAATTTTTTTTTGAATTTCTGCAAATTAATCCTTAGCTAGTTTTCGTGTTTACTACAAACTTCCGATACATCCAAAAGCAAAACTTTAAAAAGGTTAATATAAAGAATAAGCACTGAAAAGTCAACACGATAACCTAATCAGAGAGGAGATATAGGTACCAGTTGGTAGGTAGGTATAGTCAGATTACAATTTAGTGATTGTGGAGGGAGGTATAATATATTACAGAAAGAACCATGGTAAAGGGTGATCAAAATGAACACAATATACTGTACACAGAGTACTTACATTAGTACAGTTACAGTATCGTTCTTTTCTCCGGTGATCCTGGTTTACGAGGGTAAATTATTTAAATTTTTTGTAACACAAAAAACATTTTTAAACATTTTGCCAAAGTATTTTCAAGCGATGCCGAAATGCCCAAAAATACTGCACTTAAAATTATGCAAAAATAAATAGTTGTAAATAACTTTTTTTGCTTTAAAATTCTAAATAAAAGTAAAAATATGTACTTTAGTTGGCATTTTGATTTGTTGTGTTATTTTTATTTTCACTGTTCAAAATATTCTGTATACTAAGGTTGGTTGAAGAACACAGCAATATTATATCGTATATTTGTATGTATGTACATATATTTTAGTATTTTTCGGAAAATTTCCAATTTTATTCACCTTTGGAATTTATTAATTTATAATAAAATTATTATTTTTTTCACAATTTTCTTTTAAGCCCACCTCATTCTCTCGTCCACTGTACACTGCGTTTCCACAAAAAATTCATACCAAATTTGCACAAAAATTGCTTCGTTATGAAATTACGGCGAAAAAATGAAAGAGTAAACTAATCAAATTCGCCGCCGAAGGTTTTTCACAAAGAGAAGGCACCTCTCAAAAAGTTGGGTGGGCCAAATTGGATTAGACTAAAAATAAAAATTAAAAATAAATAATAAAAAATAAAGCAAAAAGGAAAATGCCTAAAATGTTGTCTAAAAATAACAAAATTTATGCTAGAAAATAGAGAAAAAATATGTATCAGGAAACCAACCTAGATATTTACAATTTTGGGCAACGAGTCCATTTCAATACTTTTTCCTTTTTGAAATTTCAGCTAGAAACCATCGGGAATAGATTCTAGACGGGAATTTTTGGGAAGCGCTTCATCCTCCCAATAATTTCCTGGATTTTTCATATTTTTGATTTTTTTGATTTTAATTTCATTTCAATTAATAATCAGAAATTAGTAGGGAATACCACCCCGTAAAACAAAAATGGAGATAAAAAAAGAAAATCGGCAAAACTCATAAAGAATCCTGTGGAATTCTGCGGATTTTCCTGGATTTTCCTGGATTTTTTCGATTTTCCTTTCTGACATCGGAAAGTGACGTTTCAGGGGAATTGCCTTCCCTCCCCGAAGGGGTGCATATTACACATTTTGTGTGTGTGACACTTGTGGCCCTTTCTCCTCCAAGCAGACTTTTGCCTCCCCCGAGGGCATAATGCCTTCCTCCGCCGGTGGACTTTGTCGAGGAATTTTGGCACAAAAGGGGCAAAAAAGGGAAAAAGAAAGGGAAAGGCACAAAACCAAACGGGGCAAAGGCGAAAGAGTTGGGCCAAACAGGCAAAAAGGGGAGGGAATGGCCAAGGAATTGACTATGGCCAAAAAGAAAGAACCCCTCAAGGCACCCGTCTCTGACTCTCCTCCTTTACCACACTATTTCCATCTTCATCTGTTCGTCCTCAATGTAGGGAAGGGCACACGGGAAAGGGAAGAAGGGGAAAGTGGCGTCGGCCGCAGGAATAAAGCATATAAATAGCTGAAGGGAGGAGGGAAAGGCACCGGCTGGCTGCAGGCGGCTAACGGGCCAAGTGGCCAAGTCCCCTCTCCCCAAGACTCTCGAGGAGAGGAGGCGGAGGCGGCGAGGTGCCAGAGAGAGGGTTAGAGAGAATGGGGAGCAGAACGAGCAGAGCAGGTGTAAAGAGCACTTGAGGACGAAACGGGAAGGGGAAAGAGGAGGAGGAAGAGGAGGAGGAAGAGGAGGGGAGGAGGGGAAGGAGGAAGTGGAAAAGGGAAGGGGAAGGAGGAGGAAGAGGAGGGGAGGGGAAGGAGGAAATGGAAGAGGAGGAGGGAAGGAGGAAGTGGAAAAGGGAAGGGGAAGGAGGAGGAGGGGGGGGGGAGGAGAAGAACGACAGACGACAAAACGGGGCAAAAACCCCTCGGGGGATGATGAGATGACAGAAGACTGAAGAAGACACACTACCCATGCGATAATATTGGCCAGATCAATGGGACACAGACAATGTTTTTGCTGGCCAAGGGGAAGTGGGAGGGGAAGGAATTGGCCAAATGAATTTTATGATTGACGCACTTTTAGTGCTGTGGCCAAATGGATCAATGATGCTAAAAGGGAGGGATATTTGAGCACATTTTATGGTTATTGTCAACTCAGCTGTTCCTTCCTTTGCAGATTAATAAAACGAGCTTAAATCAGTAAACTTCTGGCTTAAGTATTAGTAAAAGTGTTTTGGATTTTTATTTTGCATAAAACGGGCTTATTACTCGCATAAAATTCGAATTCTTTATTTTTTCCATTTGTTACGATTTTTATCGAATTTCTGTTTAATCTCGATTTTTCGTTGGTCTCCTTTCTTTGCATGACCACTTTTATACATTCACTTTTTGAAAGGCAATGAAATGCAACTTATAAAGTGATTGATCACCCGAAAAAGAATGAAAGAAACACAATCAATCGGAGGAGGGAGGAGGAGGATAAAGGAGGTTGGAAGTTAAACATCTACCAGATTAATGGAATGGAAATAAAAAAACGAAGAAAAAGGGGGAAGGGTGGAGATAGTTTAGGCAAAAATGGGAAAGAATGATTGGAGATAAGAGGACAAAAAAGGCCAAAAAATATCTTGCTATTTTTGACAAAAAATTGTGTAAAAACGGCCAAGGATAAATGAAAAATACTGGTACTTGTTAATTAACGGGGGGGGTCAAAAAATTTTGACTTTTTTTTTCTTGCTCCAAACGATTTTTTAGGCTTAAAAACGCGTAAAAAAGCAATAATTTATTATTATTATTTTGGCTTGAAAATTTTGCCCCCTCATTATTTTCATGCATTATTTTCATGCCCCCCGTTAATTAACAAGTACCAAAATACTATGCATTTTCATCAATTTTTGGAAAGAAAATGAGAGCTTCTGTTGTTGAGAGGTGAACATATCACAAATCCCATCATTTTGGTCATTTTTCATTTATTTTCAAGGACGCGAAAAAATAATAATAGAGAATGTAGGAGAGAGAAGATCGTAAATCAGTTTCGGAGGGAAACAATGGATTTTGAAAGAATCCTAAGAAGCCAAAAAGTAGGGTCCGGATTTATGGGTTTCTTAGAAATTATTGGGAGTAAAATCCATTAAAATTTTGAACAGATTTTTTACCAAAATTAATGCAAAAATCTATTTATATTTTAATATTTTGGCAGTATATATTTTGCAACAAATTTTATAAATTTTATTTATAACAATATTCCGATCCCAAATAATAAGAAAATTGTATTTGGACTAAAAATCACAAAAGGTGCGAGCAGCAAAAATTGACCAAATGGCCAAGGAAGCAGCAAATTTCTTAGACCAATTTGGCCAATTTTTGCCGTCGACGAGGACAATCGATGCCAAAATGGGAAAAGCAAAGTTTGTGGCCAATCGGACAAATGGAATTTGGTGCCTTTGGCAGGCACCGGATGGGCCATTCTGGCGCCGTCGCTGATTTACGGGCCGAGGGGGGGGGGAAGGGGGGCAGGGGGAGGG
>JAQIYK010000954.1:0-11321 GCA_034700465.1 Rotylenchus robustus | reverse complement strand
ATTGTCCAAAAAATTGGTGCCCAATTGTCCGAAAATTTTTGGTGCCCAATTGTCCGGTGCCCAATTGTCCGGACACCGTTTTAATGATGCCAGGTTTTGGGTTTTGGAGATCGCCACCCTAATTTCCTAGTTAAGATAGTCAAAATTCTTCCACAATTCCTACAACATAGGTAAAAATGGGTTCGAGTGCTAGTTATTAGGAGATAGTGATTCGATTTTCTGAACCTTGCATTAAATTTTTCTAATAATATGTTTGAATCTTTTTTATATGGATTTTTGCCTTTGTGGCCTTTAAAAGCGTTCGTTATGGGCCTGCTTATTAGTTAGGTAGTTAGTTTGTGTTATGACAAGGAGAGGTGGCACAAGTTATCGGGTCGGGTTTTTTAGTTGAGATTGGGATAGGTAGGTGTAGTTTTTTGGATTGGACGACTTAAAGTGACTTGTTAGTTCTTTAGGGTTGTGTTGTTTAACCCAAAAAGTATCACGGGGGGAATGTGGTTGGAGTTGCGTGTGTTTTCTCGGCATCAAAATGAAATGGCGTTAAGTTTGTTAATAATTATAAATAATTAGCCAAAAGTCACGTGAGAATTGGGGAGAATTGGAACAACCAAAGAGTTAGTTGGCCAAATTGTGGCGTAATCGTAATGTGCCAAAAGGAGGGGGGGGGGAATGTGATGTGAACTTTGGTTGGAGGGGACCAATTGGGCACCTACCAAAAAAGGTAATGGATGGGCCGGTATAATTAGACAAGAAAAGAAAGAGGTCAGAAATGGACGGAGATGGCGTGCCAATTTATTAGGTATATTATTTGTATAAGTTGCCATTTTGGGCCGGAAAGCAAAGTTCCGATTCGAGAGAGTCACGTGAAATGCTTCTGCCCAAGAAATTTGGCAATTTTTTTGAAAATTTTATAACCTAACAATTTGGGAGGGGGGCAGGGGTGGTGGTAAGGAAATTCGGTAGAAGAAACGGTAGGTGCACTTTTACAACATTATGGGATATTACAATTATCGAATGTATTAACAAGAGTATCAAGTAAAATATGAAGGAAGTTTTGTTGTCACCTGTGACCCTAACCCATGTTAAAAATTCAGGGTGGGAGCCAAAAATTAGATCCTTAGCTTGTGGCTAATTTCCTGAAAAACCTAATTCTAGGGGTGTCAACCACTATTTTGGACATTTTTTTGACAGAAAAATGCTATTTTGGGGTTTGGGCTATTTTCTGAGCTAAAAATGTTATTTTTGAGACGTTTTTCATTTGAAAAACATTTTATTTTAATTAAAAATTGGTTTTCTGGTACGATTTTTTTAATTTTAAGATTTTTTAAAATTCAAATTTTAGTATTCGAATGAATCAAATCATTGAAAGAAGGTTTACAATTTAAAAGAAAAAGTCTAATAATACTCGTAGTTTATATACTCGGGGCAAATGCTTGTCTAAAGGCAAAAAATCTAAGTGAAGTCCAACAAGGGCAACAAAAGGTGAGTATTATTTGTTTGGGATATTCGTTTTTGGCTTTTTTCGCCATTTTAGGCCAATCAACCGGCGATATAGTTCCTGTTCCTGGTATCGATGTACCTTGACGGGGGGGATACCCTACCCCGGCATCCTACCCTAGTACCCCATACCCATGTTATTAATATTACGATTTATTGGTGATAAGATCGTCACGGAAGAGGATATAATGCCATCCGTCGCCGGTTTTGGCGTGACGTCCCCCGCCCAGCCCCTAAAGTCCAACATACTATGGTCCAAGTCCAACTACACAGTTGAACCCTCTACGAAGCTCCCAACTATAATCCCATCCGACCACTGTTCCCTTTTCCCGACGACGACGATGTTGGGATTATGTTGTCATTAATAAGTGCCCCAGAAGGTATTTGTTGTGCCTGGAAAAGGAGGAAATCCGCGGGACGTCGGGGGACATACGCAACAATTTGTTGTTATTAGTCCGAATATATTTACCAAAAAAATGCTGGCATTTTAGAGGTTTAAGAAAAAGAATACAGAAAAAGGAGGAAAAAAGTAAACACAATCATTCTCTATTATATGAAAATTTAGAGGTCTCTTGGCCTCAAAACAGGTTGAATAAACAGCAAACAATGAAATAAAAATACGCAAAAATAATAAATGGAATTGGTAAAATAAAAAAAAATCCGCAGATGCGCAGCAGGGTGATAAATAAAGTTGATTAGGGGCTAGAATTGTTTGGATTTTGGATGACTTTAAAACCCAAAAGTCACGCGTCACTTCCGACCCGACGGACAGTGACTTCATCGACTGAAACAATGTTTTATTTAATTATAATTTACCCCTCAAAAGGAGAAAGGTCATCCATCTTGAGGCAGATGGATGGCGTGCAGTTGGGCACAATTACCACCACTACGTACCTATGTAGATTTACTTTACTTTTTGTTTGTATTTGATTTTGGTGTTAATATTAATAATAATAAAATAACATTTTTATTTTTCACGCCAATTTTTACGAAGAATCACGTGCGAAAAAGGGCAGTTGAGACTGTAATAATAAGAAATTTCTGAGAAAACGAATCAATTAAAGGTGGTGGTGGTAAACAAGATTGAGGAAGGGACTTATAATGTTTTTGGAGGTGAATTGCACTTTTTAAAATTACTGAATGCCATAAACCAGGCAATACGAAGTATAGGCAGGATGCCGGGTGGGGGGAGTAGTAGAAGGCCTGGACCTGAATATTGAAATTTTAACTTGGAATCCTGAAAATAGATATTCAAGCCGAGTCTGGGTTCTGGTCTCGACGTCTCGACTACAGTTCCGTATCTGGGACGGGGGAAAGGGATTGCCCCGAAATGCCAAAATTGGAAATTTTTCTCTAGTAGAGGAAATACGGTATGTGTTATTAAATAATTTTAGAGTAATTTATAATATTATTATTAAGAAATTTGGAGGCTTTATCTACATTAGTTAAAATAAGCCAATTCTTTTAAAAATTATTCTAAAATTTTGACCATAAAAATAGTTCTTGAACATCTAGACTTTGGATTTTGATTGGAATGTGGAGTTGGAGTTCAGCTAAAGTCCATGGACCTCTAATTTATAATAACCCTTCTCCCCAATAATATCGTAAATGGCACTTGCACTTTGCCAATTTAAATTGATGTTCTGTTCATTTTTTGTTTGGCATTTTGTTCTCCCTATAATAAAGCTACTCTTGTTAGATTAAAAGTGCCTTTTTTCATTTTTATTTGGGTTACCTATGTGTGCTGCGGGGGGTTTCCGGGTAGCAATTAGCTCAAAAAATGGACCAAAAAATTGATGATCACTGATCACCGACGGATCATTGGCGATGTTTGAGGGAAAATAGGCTTTTTTCACATTTTTTGACCTCATACACTTTCACCATATTTACAAATGCCAATCTTAGCCTATTTTGTAGTATATTTTTTGGGTTCGAAAACATTTCACCAAAAAATATAATACATTTTTGAACACAAACCGTAATTTTGTCCATTGTAAGTAAACAATACATTTGTGACATTATGGTTATGGGGTTTCAGAGGGGTCACCCTACGCAAGGACAACAAATAATACCTAAATAATATGTCGCGTTTTGACGAGTTGGCCTTAAAAATACTATCGAAGCGGAATAACAAACACAACATTCCAGTAGGAGATTATAGCATAAATACTATCGAAGCGCAGTGCCGGAAATGTATTGGACAATTTGGAGTGGTTGGTGGTGAACATGAACAACAACAACATGGTGAAGGTGGTGGTGGTGGAGGAGAAGCATTAGACTTATTAAATATTAGTGTGACAAATTGGTAGGTTTGGTACGAGATTATATATTCATCAGATTAATATCGGTACAGAAAACGGCGAAAAATCTAATTTATCGGCATGGTATTCATTCAGTATGGTATTCCGGCCAAATGTTCCGAGGTAATACAATAACTAAAAATATATACTAATACAGTATTCCGGTAAAATAGCAGAGGTTTGTTGAATCGATATACTGTGCCGTGTCGTACACCAATTAAAATAACGCGAATGTTCTGACTCATTGGGTTTTGGGGGTCTTTTTGGTGGGTGTCCTTTACTTAGGTATCCCAAAATTAAAAGAAATAAATATATATTATATATTAGATTAGATTTTCAACTTTTCGGCTTGTCCCTGGTCGTTCAGCATACAAAACTAAGTAGAAATTTACGTAAATTTAAAAAAGAGGGTTTATACGGACGACATCATTGCAAACATCAAAAAAGATGTAATCGATTTTTGTAACGAAGTCAAAGTCAAAAAAAAACAATTCATAAAATTGAGAGAATACGGTATATGAAATAAATTTTAATTACCGTATTTTAGCTTTGTCCTTTTTTGCCCAATTTCCAATTACCCTTCTCATCTGAGGAACTACCCGTTTAAAAATTAAATGGAAGAAAAGATGGTTACGGTAATAACTTTTGCGAGAATTCAGTTTGATTTTCTAACAAAAAAGTCGGCATTTTTCTTGTTAGTGTACCTTTTTCAAAATCAAGAGGTGGGGGACACTTTTATTTTCAAAAGAATTTTTCTTCTAAATTTTAAATTACTTAAAAATTTATTTTAAAGCAAGCGATGTTTGTTAAAAAATTGAAAATTTTTGTTGAAAATTTTACTAAAAGGGCACTCAAACAAGACAAGTGCGAGTCAAGCGAAAATAAGGCCAATCTTATGCTCGAGTTCAAAAATATTACATAAAAGTTCTTTAAAGCCCAAAGGCAACAATTACATAAATGTTTTGGCATTTTTTTAAAAACCAAAAAATGTGCCAAAATATGTTTAAATATACAACGTCAAACATCCAAATCACCCAGTTCCATTGTTGTTTTTGAGGGCACAACTTGGAGGGCATCAACACAACAATATTTACCCAATACATAAGTGACAATTTGTGGACAAACACTTTGCCAAATTGGCATCTTTGCCAAAGCAATTTTTGTTCCCAATTAACAAACGCAAACAAAGATTTTGAACATTTTGTTGACTAAAAGTAAGGCGTAAGGTGTAACTCGGTGTCGGTGGAACATTGTACTGTTCTAATACTCTTAATAATTTGCCATAAACAATAAAAGGAAGTAATTTTTACAAATAAATTTCGGCGGCACAAATGCATAAATAGATTTGAATTGTTCTGAAGTACCGTATTCTTCTTTAATTGGTAACCCGGCGGGCGATAGGTAGGTACCTAGTCATAAGTACCTCTCCAACACAGGTCTGTACATATACCTAACCATATCTTTTTTCACATTTTTGATCTTTGTACCCTCTCAATATTAATTAATACATCCCAATGCTCCGGCCCCAACCCCGACTTTGGCACATTCAAACAAAATCGTAGGATTGATGATTTGTGGAGTGAATTGGAATGGATTGGTTGAGGTTGTGACTGAATTTGACCTCTGCTGGAGGGGAATAATATGGGAAAGGCAAAAAAGATGATAAATGTGGTGAAGTGAAGAAGAAGAAAAAAGAGGGAGAAGGGAAATGACAGTGAAAAGATGGAGAGAGAAAAATGGAGGAGAGAACAGAAACAGAGTCCGAGTCCGAGCAGTACCTCCTCCTCCGTCCACTCCATCAACTTCAATTTGTCCATGTTGGTCGGTCAATCTATGCCCGGGGTGTGGGAGCAAAGAGCTTATGTGAGTAAAGAGTAAACAGAAGAAAGAGTTAAGTGAGGGAAGAGGGCGACAGAGAAAAAAGATTGGAAAGGAGTTGGTGGAGGGGGGGGGGAAAGAAAGGATAATCATGGCGGAGAAGGAGGAGGAGGATCAAGGCGGAGCAGGACGGGGAGGGGAAAGGAAGGAAGGTCATCAACGATGGCGACGGCACAATCATTCGCCACAATCCGTCCCTAATGGGGGGAGGCAAGCACCTATTGATGAGGTGGGATGTTGTAGTTCGAGCAGTACCTCTTCCTCCATTCCATTTCATCTATTAGTGCTTTTTTGTTCAATTATTGCTTGCACAACAAGCGAAAATAACGCTTTTAAGTTGTATGTATATGGATGGTATAGGGATAGTAAAAAACAACAACAGCCCCTTCCACACACTAAAGAATTAGAATTATACTAAAAATGTTGACTCTCTAATTATAAAAAATAAAATACTTTAAAAAATAAAATACTTTTTTTTTAAATAATAAATATTTTAAAGAATACTAAAAATATAATGAGAATAGGGTCGGTAATTGTATTTCGGGGAGTTATGCGTTTAAGTTGGAAAATTCTATTTTTAAAATCAAATTATAAATTCCAAGATTATACACTCGTTTTTAAGTTCGTTTTTAAGTCCAAAAATTGAACACACATAGATTCCTACCGTATATCTTTATCAGATTCCTGTCTTATATATTTATCGGATTTCTACGGAATATCTTTTTTTCCAATTCTAAGGCCCTTTTGAAAAGGGATGACATAATAGTTTTAAAAATAGTTAAAGATACAATTTTCAAGTTGGGTTGCGGCATCGTAAGCGGTTCCCAAGTTTATTCGGATTATGTTACGTTCGTTTCTCAAAAAATGGATCCGAATGTACCTGATCTGATGCAAAATCGTCTGGGTACTCGGTTCGAAGTTCCAAGTAGCCTATAGAGAAAGAAATACGGTATTCATCCGATAAAAAATACGGTAGGAATCCGTCACAATCCACGGGAGAAATAGATGTCTACAAATGCCAAGTTCCTTTTCCTATATCCCGACTATATCATTCCCGAATCCGATTCATTGCTCCCTTCCATTTTTTCTCACCACACTTTCTTTTGCGCTTTTCGCCCATATTTTGCTGGGGGCGAAGAGTGAAAGCAAAAGCACCTCTCCCTCCCACCAAATCCAACCAAACTCCAAATCCCCGTGGCGGCGGCGAAGGGGAAAGGTCGCCCGAGGCGAAATTCGATTCGGAGAAGGGCGACAGACGAAGGAGGAGGAGGAGAAGAAGTCGCCATAACCAGACCCTTCCCCACCCCACCCCAATATCCACCTCACTTCCACAACCACATTCCCCCCACCCCTTCTCTCCCAATCCCATTGCTGCCTCGGGCAGTATTGTTTTTACCCTTCAGCATCAAATGAGGCGGACATTGCTTTAGGCAAAATCCATTTTTCATAAATTTCCTGAAAACTCAAAAATTCTCTTTTGCACACCTTAAGCTTTGTGTTTTGTATACTAGTAGGTATATGGGTTTCGAATGATCGATCTCTTGTTATTTCCGGTTTTTCAAAAAATGTACACTTTGATCCCAAACAATACAACAAAGTTGTCTTTCTTTCTTTTTTGTCCCGCCGCCGATCAAATTAACCTTCACCACTGTTTGGTTAGTACTGTTCGCCCCCAGAGGGTTGTTCTGGCCACCGATTCGGTCCCAGTCCGCCGATTGTCCGTCCTTTCCCTTTCCCGCCCTCCTCCATCCCTCCCTCCCTAACCTCGTCATCGACCATTATTTGGATGGGATGGTGGTGTGAAGATGGGGAGGGGAGTTTAGTGTTAGTTAGTTTGGGACCGCCGGCGGTTGTGTGGGGCGCGCCGTCGCCGCCGTATTTGCCCTGAGGCGCTTTTGCCCTCAGGACCTGTCCTCCTCCGCCTCCTCGCCTCCTTTCCGCTCCGTCGTCCGCTCCGCCCGGGTGTTACACCCTTCCCTACTTTTCCCTCTTCCCCCTTCTCTGGACTGACTCCCTCCCCGTACACACACAATTCCCACTCCCAACCCTCCACCCCAACCATCAATGCCCCGGGCGGTTTGCGCCCCGGACCACGGACGGACAAACGCCTCTCCCCGACCCCGACACAAATAACACCGCCTCCCCGTCCCCGCTTTCCCCAGACCCGTCCCCCACTTCCTCCAGCATCGTCAACATCGCCTCGGGCGGAGGAAAAACCCCTGAGGCGCTTTTTGTGCTTGCTCCTTCCTTTCTTCCCTCCTTCGCACCCTCCCCGACTCCGCCAATTACTCTCTCATTTACTGCACCACCACCAGCAACAGGAGATGGATGCTCTCCCTCCCCGTCCCTCCCCTCCCCTTTCCCATTCCGAATATGCTTTTGCTCCCCATGCTTTTGGGGAATGGAACGCATTGCTTCGGGGAATACACACACTTGGAAGAGAACAGGACCATCCCCTTTAAAGCGCGCCTTAGGCATAGGAAGCATGCTAAATTTGAAACTACTGTAATTTAAAGATTATAGCACCACAACATTGATAAGTGGAAGGTGCTTGCCAGTCACATTACATTTGTTTTTGACCAATACATTTGTTTTTAACCAATTTTCGTGGTTCAGGAAATTTTTTCCACGATAAAATTCTGCTGGAAATGAAATTGGACAAGTTGCTGGAGCAAATGATGCTGATGCAACAGCAACAGCAACAAATGGTCAACAACCCGAACAATGGCGGGACAAACAACAACAACAACGGAAACAGTGAACAGCAGCAGCGGGGAGGAGATCAACATGGCGGCACGAAGCCAAGGGACAACGTGAACGGGGTAAGTGATACTGTACCAAAATGATAACAAATGCTAACTACGATAAGTAGAAGTGAGTGCGGTAATAAAATAAAAATAAGTACGGTAATTACTGGTTGATGGAGTACGAGAAGAGTATGCTAAAGATAGGTTGGTGGAGTACGGCAAATGATTGGTTGGAGGAGTACGGTATGTGTATGATTGGTTGGAGACTTGTGAGGGTATGGTAGAGTTATGTTTGGTTGTTGGGATACGGTATATTTTAGTTGGAGGGAATACGGTAAATGATCGGTTGTTGTGGTTTGTGGAAGGTTTAAGGGGAAGCAATGGCACAATGGCTTGATTAAATTGGGTATGGAGTGGTTACTTGTGGAGTTTGCTCCATTTTTTGGTCAAATTTCAACAAAATCACTTTAACTTTAAAACTATTTTATGCAATATAAAAGTTACACATTTTTTCTCGTCTAAAAAGGCTTTGATGTTGCACAATTTCCCCCCCCCCCCTCGCCTGATCAAAAATTGGACTCTTTTACAGTTTGACCCAGACAGTTTAAAAAACAGAAAAAATGACATGACACATCATTTTGTGATTTTTTTTTGCAAATCGGGATGTGTCTTGCTATTTGACCCTTGGTTGGATTAGCAAAAATACGCAAAAAATCCATGATATATCGAGCCAGTTTTCCCTGTATTATTGGACAATTTTGAATATTAGAAATAGATTTTCTAATTGATAAAAATTATTGAAATTTAATGGAAATTGCGAAGAGACAAACATGAGCAGTATAGTAAAACCTCAGGGGAGCGGGAAAAAATAAATGCTGAGTTTTTGGGTATATGTATATAGTTGTAGTTTATAGAGTAAGATGTTGGTTTGCCAAATTGGGTAGGTTCTGTCGTCATTTTGCTTCATCAAAATATATCGTCAAGAAAAATGGCCATCCAAAACGGGGCGAAAAAAGGAAAATAAATAGTATATATGTATTTTCATTTGGCGGGTGTACCTTTATAATAATAATGAATCCTATACCCTCCTATGTATCTCCACCACGAGGCGGTACATCCGACACCGACAAATAATAATAAATTCCTCCAGAGAAGGGAAAAGTTGCATTTATTCCATTCTTTGTCCTTTGGGTTTGACGCATGAAATAGCAAAAAAAGAAGTAATTTTGGATGGGAAGCAGGTAAGGAAAATCGCAACACACAAACAATAACAAGTATAAGGTATAAGTTGTGTTGTGTTTTGGTGGAAAATGTTCGTTTGGCAAACTCCCAAAAAATTATACCGTATACATATAAAAATTTTGGAGAGCATTTCTAGTAGAATTTTGTTTATTTTTGTTTCATTTGCATTTCATGGTTTCATCCAGGGCTGAGATCGGGCCGACTTTTTCTCGGCCCGGCCCGGCCCAGGCCGCTTCATGATGGGCCCGGCCCGATTCGGCCCGGTGAAATTTCCGGACTAATCCAAAAAAAAATTTCGAACTAAATTTTTTCGGACAATTTTTTTCCATTTTTTTAATAAAATTTGCATGATGATTTAAAATTATACTTATAAAGCACGGGATCAAATATAATCATTATTGCATAACGAGTAACACCAGGGTAGAGTTCAGGCCGGCCCGTTTTTAAGGCCAAAAATTTTTCGACATGGTTTGGGCTGGCCCAATGAAATTTTCAAAAGAATTTTCCAATTAAAAAAAGTAGTTAAAAAATTAAAGTTCGAATATTTACGGAAAAGTGTTTTCACACTTATTACCCATCAGGCAAAATCAAACAATGTTTGTTAGAAGAAAAATTTTAATATTTGCTATAAATAAAAAAAGATTTAAAAAATATATAATTTACACGCTCTTCGATTTAATTATTTTTGCATATAAAAATTTAATTTTCCTATTTTTCCTTCCTTTTTTCCCTTTTTTCTTCCTTCCCCAACCACCCCACACCGACCCCCCCTCCCCGACCGGGCCGGCCCGAGCCGACCCGCACTCGGCCCGGCCCGGCCCGCCCAACACTCGGCCCGGCCCGGCCCGGCCCGACTCCCCCCTCAAAACGCTCGGCCCGGCCCGGGCGGCGAAGGGTTTACGATCACCATTCCCCGATCTCAGCCCTGAACCAAATCAATATTTTACAACCGAACTTACCTTTTTAAGAAAACACAGTTCCTACTATGTTTTTTTCTGGAATCCAATTAATATTTTGGGCCGCTGATCACGAATCTGGCTCTCCATTTTTGAGATTTCCCAACCCTAGGGAGCCTAGGCATCGGGTTTTAAATTTTTTTTGAAAATTTTTCGATTTTGAACCATTCTATGTATAGTACTTTCTTCTGGAAAAAATATTTTTCGTTTTTCGAACCCATCTAGGCCTCGTATACCATATACTTGTATATCGTATAGACTTTCTTCTATTTTTTTTGATAAAATAACAAAAATTAATTTGAAAATTTTAATTTGTTAAAAACCTCAAATTACACGTCATTTTCCAAATTTTACTTCATCGTTTAGATATTTTCCTTCTTATTAGCGTAAAAACGGCATGAAATGTATATACCGTATTCTCTCTAATTTTACCCCGGGGGGTATAATTTTTCAATACCACCTCGAAAGGGGGGGGGTAAAATTAGAGAGGGGGTTATAATTTTTCGAAAGACCAAAATTTTTATCTTCAGCAGAAAAAGAATTAAAAAACACGAAACTGAATGTGCAAAAAAAACTTTCCTCTTTACTCGCCCTCCCTCTAATTTCCGCCCCCTCCAATTTCCGCCCCCCCCAAGAGCCTGATTTTTTTGTAAGTATTTTTCTGAACATGCTTTTTTGTAAAAATTTTTGGCAAAAATCAA
>JAQIYK010000953.1:0-11322 GCA_034700465.1 Rotylenchus robustus | reverse complement strand
CGAAAACCTATTTTAGGTCGCAAGGTGCCGAAATAGGTCAAAATAGGTGAAATAGGTTTTTTTAAAACGTGTTTTTTGACATATTTTTCTTTCAAAAACATGTTTTTGACCTATTCTAGCGTTTGGCTATGTGCAAACAAAATAGGTAAAAACCTAAAAATCCGGTCCCTAATGATCACTGACCTTGACTAAATTTAATGCTGCGAATTTAAGGGAATGAGATGGAACGAACATGACAAATATGACGGCTTCACACTTTCCAACAATAATTTGACAGTCACAACCACCGGCGGACGTGGCAATTTGCTGAATTTTTAAAATTAACATCAATCCTAATACTTAAGAATATTGTCATGGATCTGTGCGCTCAATATTATCGATCGGCAATTTGAAATTGGCTTACTTCGAGATCAAAGTCATCGCATTGCAGGAAACAAAATGGTATGATCAAAATGTGTGATTATATCTAAACTGTGACCCCGAACCCCCCCCCCCCGAACCCTGGGTTTTTTGGAAAAAGCCCATTTAAAACGGTTCAAAAAGTTGTGTATTAGCTCCCAAAATGATAAAAAAAATGCATAAAAATAGTATTAGAAAAGAATTATAGGATTTTTTGGTTTTTTCGGCCATTTTTCGTATTTTTTACCCGAAAAACGCCTCGAGGCCTCGGGGTTTTCCCGGGGGGGGGGGGGGGGTAGAAGACTGTCTTGACCCCGAACCCCAGACATTTGGACCGCAGCTTTTTTTTGTAGACGGGGTCTCACCCTAATTATATCTCCAATTTTATTGCCATTAAACATTTTAATTTAAATAATAAATTATTTAACATTAAGTCGCATCGCTATCGGATTTAGCAGCAAACAGATGGCTGTTCACCGCATTGTCGGCTTTTCAGATGGAATCCAATCTTATAGTTACATAGATTATGGTAGCATTCTCAAGGATGGCGGCAGATGGAGTGTGCAAGGTCCAACCTTTGATCAGGGCGATGTTGTCGGATGTGGCGTCAATCTGCTGGACCAACACCAACTATTCTTCACCAAAAATGGCAACATAATTATTAAAAAATATTCGTAAAACTATAAAAATAAAACTTTAATTAAAACTATATAATAACGAAAATCATCAAACTTTATTTTGCAAACCACATTTAGACATGGTCGACATTCAGCAGGAGGAAGAAAAAGTACTCCTCGGAGAATTGTTTCCTACAGTTTCGATAGGTTCCAATTTTTTTTGTGCCATTGAGGCAAATTTCGGAGCCACAAAGTTTATGTTTGAGCAACTGAATGACTTATTGAATTTATGATACCGACGTTACAATCTGTCAATAGGTGGTTACATATTCGATCTGCATCTCATTTATTCGTTTTTTGTATTGCCTCGAAAAGGATCGCTACGTACACTCAATTTTTAGCTGTTTCGCTGTTTTGAATAAAATTTTACAAAATTTTGAAATGTTCGATTTTGTCTCAAAATTTTAATCGGATCGTGCCAAGTGTTTTTTTAATCTAATTGGAGAACCTTACAAAATGTGATTTTCAAACATCTTTTAAAAATTGAAAGTCTAATAAAAGAAAATTAATAATGTTATTGAAACAAAATAACTAATTTTTTAAAATCCTGTTTTTAGTGCAAAATAGTCGATTATAAAAATGGGTTTTATGGGTTTAAATTATTATAGTTTTGAAAAGATGCATATAAATTTACGGGCTTTGGCTTCAGGGTTTTCAGAAAAATTTCAGATCCGAATTTTGGGGTCCACTATGGGTATTCGCGCTAAAAAGCGATGAATTGTATGCCTAGGAAAATTTTTTGATGGGTTTTCTGTTTTCTAATATATAATGGATCCTTGTGGTTTTCGCAAAAAGCGATTACGATTTTCATTTTGTTAGGAGTTTTATATTAAAATGATTTTTTCTAGAGATTGTACTTTACAGGAATGTTGTCAGATTTCAATTTTTTTAAACAACACCAACAAAAAATATAAATACAATAAATTTATTTTGATCAATTTGAATAGAGTCAGTCATACGTAATGATGTCAATTTGACAATTTGATCGTACTCGTACTCGTACCACCTCCTTCGAAAGGCTCGTACTCGTACCTCGTATTCGTACCGTCGAAATTTTTTCCTCGTATTTCGTACTCTTACGCGTACTTTTTTCGGAACTTTTTTGGATCGAAAATCGTAACCCATAAAAAATAATTACTAATTTGTCATTGGAAATTAAAAATCGCAAATAAAAATATTAAGGAAATGCCAATAAAAATAATTTTGTTTAAAAAGTATTTAAATAAATATAAATATAGTTAAAATTTACAATTAATCATTTTTGTTATTATTTATAATGTAAATTAATTATGTCTTATTTTTTATTATGTTGTGAAATTTTTCTTAAATTAAAAATTATAACTTTGACTTAAAGTTCAAATTATTTTCAATATTTTTTTTACAAATATATCTAATCAAATAAAATTTTGAAAATTATTTTGCTAATTTGGATAATTGGGTCCGATTAGCGAAAGTAAATTTTTCAAATTTGGACTTTGACAAAGTGCATTTTATACCTTGTTCAAATTTAATTAATTACCATATTTCCTCTAATAATAATTAGAGGTAATACGGTAATTAAAATTTAATAAATTTACATTATCAATAATTTATTTAGATATAAAGACTAGGTAGATTAATAGCAAGTTCAAAAAATTAATAAATAGAAAGAAACATTATAATAATTTAAAAAATATTTTTCATTTTATAAACTAAGCTTTATGGAATGCATTTTTAACATTTTTAAAATAATAATTCCGATCAATGATTCCGAACAGTTTCGATTCAATTTCCGTCATTTTCATAATTAAAATATAATTATTGAAATTGGAATATGAACAAGAGATTTGGTAATGTAAGTTAAAAAATATATTATTTAATTGCATATTAATTTTTATTGAATTTTTAGAAAATTTAATTGTTATTAAGATGGGTGATCGATAAAAATTGAAAAGCAAATTGTTTAAATAATATTATCAAAAATCCTGTTTACTAAAAATCTGTTTTTGTCTAATTTAAAAGCATACTTTATGACGATCATATCTAAATTTTGGGAAAATTTCTTTAAATTTAACCCTTTTGATAATCATTTATGATTTTTCTTAAATGTTCAAAAACTTACTTTTAAATTTCAAACGGTTATTAGTTAAAAAGCATTATAGGTGTTACAAATTTTATAAATTAGTTTAATATTTTCCGATGAATTATACCCCGTTCCTGCACCCGTTCCTTAAAATTTTCTACCCAAATTTTTTTCAAAAAATTCCAAAAGTTCATATATAATTTTAATTTTTTTAGTTTAGCCCCTCTCCAATAATTGGTTCCCAGTTGAATGAAAAATTTAACTTTCTTTGTTATTTTTTTCTATTAACATTCATTTTGCGTAGAAAAATAAATATTTATATTTTATTTTTTTAATATTGCAATTTTTGATATTAATATATCAAAAATTATCAAACAAAGTAAATTTTTATTACATATGGCAATAAAACAATGAACGTGTCGGGTTATGCTGTGTTTTTATTCTTGTTCTTCATCTTCATGGTTATCTCGAAAAAGGCATCTGTTGCTGCTTGCGGTTGCTTTGAAGAACCTCCTTCGCTTCCAAAAAACTCGGTACGTGATTCCAATGGGAATCGTACTGTTTTATTTTAAAATCAATGTTTGTTTAAAAATATTTGCAATTTTTTATTCGTGCAAGGTCATATTTTGGTATTTTTGGACGAAAGAAAGGGGCAAACAAATAAACAAATATTTAAATAACATATTTAGCAATTTTGATATTTATCTAAATGGAAAAATTTTGGTAATTTTTTTGCGAAGTTTATTTTTGATTTTTGATAAAAATACATATAGATAATCAGAAATTAATTTGTCTTTAAAAAAGTATTTTTAAATATTACAATTTTTAGCTTAAATTATTCTTACCATTGGGAGTAGGGTTGTCGGATACCTGGAAAATTCGGTTATCCGATCCGAAAAATAACCGGATATCGGATTCGGATTGAATATCCGATCCGAAAACCTCATAAATTAATTTGCCTTTATTCTTACCATTGAGAGTAGGGTTTTCGGATACCTGGAAAATTCGGGTATCCGATTCCGATCCGAAAAATGACCGGATATCGGATCGGATATCCGATCCGAAAACTCTAATTGGGAGTATATGCAAGTGAAATTTATGAATTTTTTAATTCTAATTAACTCAGCTTATAAGCAATATTTTGTACTAATTTTATTATCTTTTTAATGACCAAATTTAAATATTAAAATATTAATAAAAATTGGAAATATATTTTGTACAAAGAAATTTACAAATCAAATTTTTAATATTTATATTATTTTTAACACACCTTTTTTGATCCATTATCATTCGATAAAATTAATAAAAATTAATTGGACGTCTTTTAATTTTTAAATTAATAAAATAAAATTTAAATTTTTAACAGAAATGAAGAACTGGAAATTTCTCCCACAAGCAATCGCCCGAATACAATGAAGGACTTGAAATTGAAATTCTCTTCGAACCGAAACTCAATTGGCGGTCAAAATTTAAAAAAATGTAAAATCAAAAATTCCTAAACCACTATTCTCGAAAATATAGGTCAAAATAAGAAATTTTGTTTGGTAAGTCTGACTGATGAGCAAGGTGGATGTCCCTGACTTTTTATTTATCGAATAATTTTACGCGCATCGCCAAAAAGATGGACTGATGTGACTGCGGCGGATTGACTGATTGTTGTTTTGCGAGTGCACACTTTGCCAACTGCAAGAAACTATTGCTATATCTAGGTACTTTGCACTTTGTCCATTCATAGGAAAGAGAAGAGGAGGAGAGGAGAGATAGAAGGGGGAAGTACACTCCGATGGAATGGGAAAACGTAGAGAAAAAAAGAAATAAATAAATAAAAATTCAACAAACGCAAAACTACGCAGGCATTTAGGTAACGGAAATTGAATGAAAGCCGGAAATGGTCAAAATTGGCTGTTGTTGGCTTACTAAATGAGTTCATTCAGTGTGTTGAATTTTGGTAATGTTGGCAGAATTGGGTCTGTAGGTAAGTAAGGTGGCAAAACTGATGCTGCCAGTATATATATAAGTAAAAATGGCAAAAATTAAAAAACAAAATAAATATTTTTTAATAATAATCCATTCCAAAAATGAGTTTATCCTATAACAGCACATTTTCCCCTTGTAATGGTACGGATATGGACGATGTGGAGGCGGCTGTCTGTGGACTGTTTCCGCCTCCAAGATGATCAAAATCTGTTTGTACAAAATCAAGCTGATGGTGGGAGAGAAGAAGAAACAAAAATACACAAGCTGCAAATAAAAAATGTCGCCTTATGCAGGAATAACAACAACAGGAGGTTGCAAGTAAAATTTGAAGTGACATTGAAAGATCTGGACAATAATTGTTAAAAATAATTAAATTATTGTTAAATTGTTTCTATTCTTTTTGTTCGTCCAATAAAATCGTTTTTACTATATTTAATTTTTTAACAATTTTTTTGTCAAAAAATGGCTTATCGATTTTGTGTCTCAATATTCGAAAAATATCGATTTTGTGTCCCACATGACACAAAATCGAAATATCGAAAATCGGAATATCAAAATCAAAGATCGAAATATTTTGTGTCACAAAATATCGATTTTGTGTCCATATTTTGTGATTTTGTCTCCGACATTCAAAAAATGGCTATCAATTTTCCCCGGCTAGTGGATATTTTATGCATTTAGACCTATAATTTAGCGGTGTTTTATTTATTTATTTATTTTATTTTGTTTTTTTAAATTTTTTAATATATTTTTTAATTTTTTTAATTTTATTTTTTAATTTATTTATTTTTTATAATTTAGCTATAATTTAAGCCTTTAGGAATCAATCAGTTTAAACAAATCAATGTGTGTTATAGGTAATTTTCATATCAAAATGTTCACCTTTTCATCTGCCTTCTTCATTCTTCTTCTTCATGTTATAGATTTTTAAATTAATTTGAATAGATAAATTATTTTTAATTCAAAACAGTAATTAAAAAATTTAAAAAATTGTCGCTTAAATATTTTAGAAATTTTTTCACTACCGTTGCCCAACTTCAAAAATTGGCGGAAAACAAATTAAATTTGGCGCCCGGGTCGGGCCAGTCCGCCACAAATAAGATCTGTGTCCACCATTGGTTACAACCTTACCTGAGAAGTTTGTCTGTGTCCTCTTATTAATTCTAATTTTCTACTACCCATAAATTTGTCCAACATCTCTACTACCCATAAATTTATCGCTACATACAAGAAACAATTTCACATGGTTCAAATAGAAATAAAAGGCTAACATGCTAATAAAACGAACCACAGAAATTTAATTTAGTGAAAAAATCTTCGAACAAATACTTCACATCAAATATGCAAAAGCACATCCCAGAATATAACCCATTCAAAAAGCAAAGCGGTAAGGTCTGTTGGAAGATGTTACGAGTTGACCTGCTCTAATTGTGTTCGTTTTCTAAATAAATGTTTGTAAGTAAAACTATTAATTTTTATAATTAATTTAACTGCGATTAAATGGACTTTTTTTGTCAATTTACCCATTTGGCTCAGAGATAATTAATCAATAAATTAAAATAATAATATGTAAATACCGTATTTCCTCTAATTATTATCCCCCTAAGAGCCTGATTTTTTGTAATTTTCTAATTTTTTTTGGCAAAAATAAAAAATTTTGGTTAAAAAAATCATTTTTTGACAATTAAGGTGAAAAATGACAAAGTTGGATAAAATTTCAGTGTTTTGATGAATATTTTTTTGATAATTTTTAAGGAAAATTGTAATTTTTTAAAATCACACATTTTTTGGACCAAAAATGCCAAGTTCTTCCCCTTTTTCTTCCCCCTTTCACAAAATTTTTCAATTGAAAAATTCACGCCCCCTCTAATTTCCGCCCCCTCCAATTTCCGCCCTCCCCCCTTCAGAGGGGTATTAAAAAATTCCTCCCGGGGCGATAATTAGAAGAAATACGGTATTTTTTACTCCATATGCAACCTACAAACCATATTTCATTTTTTAACTTTTTATATATTTTGCAATCTATTATTCTTCATACAAATTTGCAAATTTTTTATATTATTATATTTTCCATAATTTTATATCGTTTCATTCAAATATAAAATTCTCAAAATATCGCATAATTAATTTATTTTATTTTTAAAATCAAAAATTTGGCTGTTATTAAAAAATTAAAATTTTCGGAATCTTAAATTTGGATGGATTTGTAATTTATAAAAGACATTGATGTTTTTTGTTCTGCTGCTGTTTATTTTCATGTATTTTACATAAAATTCAAATTTTGTAACACATCATTTTTCAGCTCAAATTACATAGATTTTTAGTTGAAATTTTTGATTTTTTTTCTCTTTTTTCAGATCAATCGAGTTTGAGCATCCCGTGTTTGTGCAAAATCAACAACCACCGCCACCAAGTGCCAAACCCCGAATGCCCTACTATCTGAAGAACCCGAACCCGCACCACCAAGTCAACACCAGCGACGACTTCGACCGCGCAGTGGCGGACTCAATGCCCGAGCTGCACAACCGTAGCTACCAGGTATTAGGAATTTTAAATTTTGGAACCTGTATCCGAGTTTTTTCCTAAATTTTCATAACCTACCTATATGCTAACACGGAAACCCATGATTTATCATAAATACCCAATATCAGTTTATCGAGCCGGAAAAATAGGTTCAGTCAAGATCCTTTTTCAAACTCTACCAATAAATCTTACTGTATATTTTGGAGGAACTACCGTAGCCAGTGTCAAGATTAATAATACTGTAGCTACCAGGCATACCGAACTCAATTTGAGTAATGTAGGAAAAAATGTAGAAAATAATAACTATGTAACCAAGTCCAGACATTATGTACCGTAGTTGTTGAGTACAGTACAACTATACTCAATTAAAATACTTACTGTATTTCTTCTAAATCTGTCCCCCTCTAAATGTGTCCCCCCCCCCACTCCAAATCTGTCATCCCCCCTACCCATATATAGCAAAAAAATTCAACCAAAAAAACGCACAGAAGCAATTTTTGCTATAATAATTTTAATTTTCTTTTTAAATTTATTAGGAGGTTTTAACTGGCTTTTTTGGGGGCAAAAATGTTCAAATTCCTTGAAAATTTCGAATATTTTTCGAAATATCAAAAAAATGTTCAAGATTATCAACAGTTTGTGTTAAAAAATAAAAATTTCTATTTAAAAAGTACCATCTTCGAAAATTTTTACACTGAAAAATTCTATCCCCCTCTAAATGTGACCTCCCCCCCCTCCAAACCGCCTTCTGTCCCCGGGGACAGAATTAGAGGAAATATGGTATACTGTTTATCCAGAAATTCCGTAAATATATTGGTTTTGGATTTAAAAAAATATAAAATCGAAGCGAATAAAACAGTAACACACGGGCAGCCGATGCGTATCCAATAAGAGAGAACAGGCAAGATGAGGAGAGAACAGGCGACGAGCAAGCTAAAGAAATAGAAGGGAAAACGAAAGAAGAAAAGGAATTGTCAAAAAAAGAAACAGTGAAGAAAAAGAAAACAAAGGAAAAAAGAAATAGTGCAGCGCAGAGAAATAGAGAAATTTAGAGAGTGCACTCAAATTTTTCCTTTTCTCGCCTCCAAATACAACACATAACATTTTTAATACAATGTATTTGGCTGCATTTAGAGATGCCCGTGTATACTGTATTCCATCGCTTTAATTTTATATTTTTTAAATCCAAAACCAATATATTTACGGAATTTCTGGATAAACTTCAAGGAATTTCGGGTTCTATTGTGGGTCGAAAATGTGCCTTATCAAACACCATTTCATCAGGGACAGTTCTAGGATTTTGCCTTGGTGAGGGTACCCATGCTTTACCGAGCGCACTACGATTTACCCCCGCGAATTCACCCCCGCCGATTCACCCCCAGCCGATTCACCCCTCGCCGATTCACCCCCGCCGATTCACCCCCGCTAATTTAATGAAATTTAATAATCTTCATCATCTTCATTTTTCATCATCTTCACTTCATCTTCTTCATCATTATCTTCACTTCATTTTCATCATTATCTCACTTTATCGTTTTCACTTCATCTTCTTAATCATTAACTTCACTTCATCATCATCTTCGCTTCATCATTTTTTACGATGAAGTAAAGATAATGATGAAGATGAAGTGAAGATGATAAAGTGAGATGATGAAGAAGAAGAAGATATGAAGATAGAGTGAAGATGATGAAAAATATGAAGTGAAGATGATGAAGTGAGAAGAAATAAAGATGAAGTGAAGATCATCATCTAGATGATGATGAAGATGTGAAGATAAAATGAAGATGATGAATATTATTAAATTTCATTAAATTAGCGGGGGTGAATCGGCGGGGGTGAATCGAGCTGCACCATCTGCTTCCATTCTGCTCTGAGTCAAAAATCAAGCTCAAAAATGGTCTAAAATTGCATTTTTGCTTAAAAAAGGTACGTAAATGCGTTTTTCACTCGAAAACGAAAACACATTCCTAAAACGATTTTTTAGAGAAAATACTTTCGGAATCGAAACCGAAATTTCTTACTGGTTACAGCTTACAGACATGGTCGGTCACATATGTATTATTATTATTTTATTCAATGTACGTGTTTTACTATTCCGATTTTTAAGCGTTCACTGAACGCCATGCAACAGGTGAAGGCCCGCGAAGGGCGGCCCATTGTGATTGCGGATGAGTCGGTGCCGGCCGCGGAGCTGGCGGACGTGGAGCACGTGTTGCGGGTGCCGACCACGGTGGACTGCCTGCAGAACATTTTGACGGTGATCCCGCTCCAATTGCTCGCCTACCATGTGGCGGAACTCAACGGATTCAATGTAATTTTGCAACGACAGCGAGTGGCTTTATTTTTATAGATTCTATCGTTCTATGGAAGCGCTTAAGGATAGCGAAAATTGTGTAAATTTAAAAATTAAATACATTTAGAAGTGTTTTTTAGTTAGTTGAATTAGTGCTAATAAGGGATGCGTGTGAGGCCTAATAAGGAAAGCAAAAAGGTTAGACTTTACCTTACCTACACAACAGGAAAAAAGTCGTTTGCACGAATTTTCAACCTATTTTTCATCATTTTCTCCTCCATTTTTTCAAATGTGTTTAGAAATTGAGAAAATATTCCTAGATTCCCACACAATTTTTTGTTAACACAAGCCAAAACAATTTGGCCTCACACCAACCATATCTTTTTTCGGTTTAGCCGCACCTTTGCATAATCATAAAAATGCACGTATTTGGTGCAATTAGAGGTTTGATAATTTATTTTACAAATTTAGGTTGATCGACCACGCAATTTGGCCAAATCCGTGACGGTGGAGTAAAGAAGGCTGTTGTGCTGAAGGGACTCGCTGACCAGACAATTATCGTTACTAATTTTATCCGTTTTTCTATTTGACAACTTAACGTCATATATTTGTAAATGTAATTCGACAAATACATTGTGACCTTCCAACTCTTCCATTTTTGATACATTGCAATAAATGCGATAAATATTGAGGTATTTTAAATTTTAATGTTTTTTGTTTTGTTTTTTTTGACATTTATATTTTGAAATTTTACATACATATAATTTGTAAATAAGAGGGAAGGGATGACGAGCAATAGGATCACAGAAACACTTAATTTATTGAAAAATGTTTGGTTTAACACGGTCATTTCTTTTTACTCTAATAATAAGAGTTTTTAAAAGCAATTAACTGAATACCTGATACCCCCGGACGGACACTAAATGTTCTTTTGGCTGTATAGTATACACTAGATAGAGCCCGGATCCGTAGTCCTGATAGGACCGATACGGATTACGGATTTTTTGTCCGTATAATTCTGATCCGTATTAAAACATATGGATTTTTTAAATCGGTGAAAAATAAGGAAATTTCAAATTATTGGTCAATTTTTCAAAAAAATTGGTGAAAATGATTGAAATTTAGTACGAAATCAGAAAATTGTCTATTTCTGTCCATAAATTAATTCCAAGTTTTGGAAGTTCTGATCAGCGCTGCAGCGCCATCGGCGGTTGACGGCCCTTTTTGGCTCGGCGGTCGGCGTCGGCAGCGAATTTGGCCGCCGAAAACACCGCCGAGTGCATTTTATGATCAATTTTTCCCCGAAAATCATTAAAATTTTGGCCAAATTTTTAACCGTTTTTTACTTGAAATTTTCACCAAAAAACTCAGATTGACTGGATTTGACCAT
>JAQIYK010000952.1:0-11326 GCA_034700465.1 Rotylenchus robustus | reverse complement strand
ACACAAGTGTCAGTTTTTTCTAAAGAATTGGTTTATAAATCGAAATTCCAATTTTTGAATTTACGAGCTCCACAAATTTTTAATTCAGATATAGCAGAAATTGCCACATCGGTAGCTTTATTAAAAAAATATACGAATAGAATTAACATTTTAGAGAGAAAAATTTTAAATCCCCCAATTCCAGATGAAAACTCGTTTTTCGATGAAATTTCAGATAAGTTTGAAAATGGAGCAAATCATATTTTCAATAGTACATTAGGTATTAAAGATTGGGTTATAGATAAGGCAACCTCAATAACATACTTCTTTAACAATTGGTATAAAATAATGCTTTCGATACTAATTCCAATATTAATAATTGGAGTCTTAATATACACATTCCCTTGGTGGTGGCCTTTAGCTAAAATATTTTTTACAAATTTCACTCCAAAAATCACTCGAAACAGAGCTATAACAGCACATGTAAGAACAAATGTTCAGACTACAGCACCACCTTGGGATGAAGAAGAAGAAGCCCAAATGCTTTCATATTTTCCAAAAATTTATGCACTGGAAACAACACGAAAACAGATGAGAATAAATATAAAAATTAGAGGAAATAAATTTAATGCGCTTTTTGACTCATGTTCTACTATAACATACTGTAGAGAAAATTGTTTACAAAAATTAGATATACAACTGGAAACAAAAAATTTGCCTATAGGAAAAGCAGCAAATGGAACAAATATTGTATTTTTTGGAAACTTTTATGCAATAATCGAACTCGGAAATTTTACTAAAATCCCAACTAAAATTTTCGTAACCAAAAATAACGACTGTCCGGAAGATTTTTTATTAGGAACTGACTTTATGGAAAATGCAAATCAAATGGGCGATATTAAATTTAATATACCGCTAAGAAAAATAAATATAGCGGGTGAGGAAATTCTATTTGTATATGCAATCTCAACCACACAAGAAACACATAATTTTGTATACTTAAAAGAATCAATTACATTACCGCCAAAAACAGATACATTCATAATTGCTTATACAAAAGGAATTTTTAATTCAAATGACACATTTTTAATAGAAAAAATTGAAAATCAACACAAAGATTTAATAATAGGAAAAACGATATGTAACCCTAATAAAACACAAGAAATACCTATAAGGCTTTTAAATCCGAAAAATAAAGAATACAGAATATACAAAAATGTCCCATTAGCTAAGCTTGAATTAATAGACCAAAATACAGGAAAAGAAATATTTTATTCCCCAACTATGAAAATTAACCAAGTAAGATTTGAAGATCAATATTATATTCCGCCAGAAGCAGATTGGACAAAAAAACTACCAAATTATCCCGATAACAAAAATTTTTTGGATAAGTTAAATTTAGAAAATTCAATTTTAAACCAAAATGAAAAAGAAAAATTGATCCAAATAATTGTTAAAAATCGTAATTCATTTGTACAAGCGGACGGCATAATAGGAAAATACACAGGCCCAATTAAACATAGAATAGATCTAATCCCTAATTCCTCCCCTGTAAAACAAAGACCTTATAGAACACCCTTGGGACAAAGAGAAGAAATAGAAAAACAAATTAAAGAAATGTTAAAACAACACATAATACAACCATCAAATTCTCCCTTTTGCTCACCTATAGTTTTAGTACGCAAAGCGGATAAAATAAGTTGGAGATTTGCAATCGATTATAGGAGAGTTAATGCTATAACAAAAAAGGCTACATATTTTTTGCCTTTGGTAACGGATATACATGATTTAGTTGGGGGACGTAGAATTTTTTCCTCTTTTGATTTTCAAGCAGGTTTTCACCAAATTGAAGTTTACCCCCCGCACCAAGAAAGAACTGCATTCGCAACATTTTTAGGATTATTTCAGTTCATACGCATGCCTTTCGGGCTTTGCGGTGCGCCAGAAACCTTTCAAAGAGTTATGGACGCGATGAGAAAAGAGCTCACATCAATACTATTTACCTATCTAGATGATGTAATAATCGCAAGCGATGACCCGGAAACACATTTAAAAGATATAGACCAATTTTTGAAAATAATATCCAAACACGGAATGAAATTAAAACTAGAAAAATGTAACTTTGCGCGGTCAGAAATAAAATATTTAGGATTTTTTATTAGTCAAAAAGGATTACGAATAGACGAAAAAATATAGAATGTGTAAAAAACTTTAAAATACCACAAACTTTAAAAGAACTACGCTCATTTTTGGGAGCCGTTAGCTATTTTCGAAGATTTATTGAAAACTTTTCTAGCATTGTAAGACCATTATATGAATTAACAAAAAATAACAAAATGGGTAATTGGACCACAGACCATACAAAAATATTCGAAAAATTAAAAGAAAAATTAACAAAAGCACCCATTTTAGCTCCTCCAATTTTAAATCGTCCATTCATTGTAGAAACAGATGCTAGTGCACATGCCTTAGGAGCATGTTTACTCCAAAAAAACCATAATGAGGAAATCCACCCAATAGCCTATGCGTCACGCGTTCTAAATAAAAACGAATCTAATTACCCGTCAATTGAATCGGAAGCATTAGCAATAGCGTTTGCTCTTAAGGAATTTGCGCCATATTTAGAAGGAGCCGGTACTAGTACAGTAATAACTGACAACCAAGCACTTTGTGCTTTATTGAAAAGAAAAGATCTTACAGGTAGACTAGCAAAATATCAAATAATAATACAACCATTTGATATTATAATTAAATATAGAAAAGGTACAGAAAATAATTTGTGCGACTATTTAAGTAGATATACTTTAGAAGGAAAAAATAAAATAGATAGCAAATCTCAAATTTGTAGTACACAAATCACACCAACTTTTACAAATTCTAAAATCATACAAGCACAGAAAAAAGTCGCACACCTAAGAAATATTTTCGAAATACTTAAAGATAAAAAGGAAAACCAACACATACCAGGAATTGAAAATTACAAAATTTTGGACAACATTATTTATATTTTGCACGAAAACAAAGAAAAAATTATGCTACCATACGAGTTATGCGAAGAAATTATTAAAAATTATCATAGCGACATATTTGCAAATGCACACTTAGGAATTTTTAAAACTGCTCAAAAAATAAAAAGTAGATTTTACTGGAAAGGTATGGATACAGATATCGCAAAATGGGTGCGTAGTTGCGAAAAATGCCAAAAAAGAAAGACAGTAGCAACACTTTTAAGAAAAGAACCACTAACAATGATAGAACCTCCAAAAACTCCTTTTTACAGAATCCATATGGATTTAATAGGACCTATTCCCCTTACAGAAAACGGAAACAAATACATTTTTATTGCGATTGATTCATTAACCAAATGGGTTATTGGGGCCCCAATCCAAAACCAAACAGCTGAAACAGTAGCCCAAATTTTTGAAGATGATATTATATGTCAACACGGGGCACCCCATGAAGTTATTACCGATAACGGCAAACAATTTATTTCAGAAATATTCCAAAATCTTTCGAAAATTTATGGATATAAACACCTTTTCACCACACCTTATCACCCGCAAACAAATGGGTTGTGTGAGAGGCAAAACCGCACAATTGCAAGTATGTTATCAAGTTTTGTAAATAAATTCGGTTCAGATTGGGACAAATATCTAAAAAAAGTCATTTTTGCATACAATAATTCAGTACAAAAAACCACGGGCCAAACATCATTTTTTCTAAACAAACTAAAAGATGCAATTTTGCCATTAGATCTAACAGTAGGAATACGTAGACAACAAATATACAATACTAATAATTTAAATGCCAATGTTGAAATTATTAAACAAATCTGGGAATTAGCAAAAAACAGCATAGAAGAAAATCAGGAAAGTCAAAAAATTTGGGCTGATCAAAATATAAGAGCCGAAGAAAGAGATCTTCATCTTCAAGATTTGGTTTTAGCATATAGAGACTATGTCCCAATAAAATTAAACCACAAATTTAAAGAATTATGGAAAGGACCTTATAGAATAATTAGAATTAAACGCCCTAACGTTATTATAAAAGATTTAGAAAATGGACACCCAATTACAATTCACATTAATAAAATTAAAAAGTTTTCGGAACCCTTCGTTTTACCTATGAGAAGCTTAGACTCCCTGATTATTAATAATCCGAAACGACTAGCGGACCCAAATCTAGAAGAAGAAGAAGAAGAAACTAGAATAGGAAAAATATACATAAATGCCATCACTTGTAAAAACGAAAATAAACAAATCCAAAAAATACAAAAAACATTTTTGGAACTGGATGGAAAAGTGCTAGAGGCATTAATTTTAGAAAATACTCCTATCTCATTAATTCCATTACAATTAATAAATGGAAAAAACGAAAAATTAAAGAAAACATTTTTAGAAACCAAAACAGATTTCGGCGTCTTAAAACTTAACAAATATATCCAATTTATTTTTGAACATCCCCTGGAAAATGTGGAGTTAAATTTTTACATATCGAACCATACAAATCAATTAATTTTAGGAACAGATGATTTATACAATTTAGGAGACCCACTAAAAATAACTGTTGAAAATAAAACAGTTGAATTTATGGAACTCACAAAAAAAGGAAAAAAGAAAATAATACCCAAACTGAAATTTTAATTTCGCGAGCCTGAGTTTTGCTTTGGAATGGTGACGGTAACTAAATTAATTTTAAGTAAAGGCGATGAAATGAAAACACGACGAGAGAAAAAAAAAGAAGATATACTAATGGTTGTATTTTTTATATAAAATTCTGCGAAAAAAAAAAATATATATAATAATAATAATAATAAAAAAGAGAAAAGAAGGAAAAAATCGATGAATATTTAAACCACACAAAACAAAATTTTGTTTTGTTTTATTTTGTTTTACATATGTATTTTAAATATCCATCCCCTATCAAAATGTATTTTTTTTTACGAATTTTCCCCATGTTGTACATATAAAAGAAGGAAGGAGCGCAAAAATGGGAAATCCAAAAAGGACGGACGAATAAAAATGAAGAAATGTGGAGCGGACAACATAAATGAATAACTTCCAACAGCATAAAAATGGAGAAAAGAAGATCGGAATTGGATGAGAAATGAAGATGAACAGAAAGGAAAGGAAGGAAAACACAAGATACGCACGCGTCTCTTCTTCTTGTCATCGACATACGCTCGCCGCACTACTTCTCTCATCCTTCACATATGTAACAACCACCATCACCACTGACCTCGTCCAACCCAACAGCTCAATCACCAAACAACAAAAACAGAAGAGGAAATTCAAATCATTGGCGCGGACGCCAAAACGATGTGCAGGGGGAAGAATGTAGGGATAAAGATGATGAAAAGGGAGAAAAGATAAAAATGATATATATGAATATGATTGATATGTATGTGCGTGGTTTAAATAAACGAGAAGAGCATCGAAAGTAGTCAGTCGCCTTGCGCGACTGATCACTTTCGATGCTCGACTCAGGGAACATGGATAAGATCGGTCGGTCGAACCTTCGGGTTGATCATTCATGGATCAGGCCAATCCTGAGTGACAAGTCCCAGAACAACTGGTGCCGCTAACAAGCTGACCGTATCTCTTCATGGCAGTGATGACATCTCACCATCGGAACGACAGCACATTTCACCCAATTTCCAACCCTTCCAAAATCCAAATGTCAGGTGGGTTAATAAATAAGATTTTAAGTAAATGAGCTCATTACACAAAAATACAAAAGCCCAAATTCGCGCGCAATAAAAAATTTAGGGCATAAACAAAGACGTCTTTTACAGTTAATCGGGACAAAATGACCCATTTTTTTTGTAGAACACCCGTTCGCTCCCATTAACTGAAGATTGGCGGAATTTTAACGCCGTAGGCGATAAAATTCTATCAATATCCTTCTAAATATAACCTAATTTTTGTAATCAAAGAAAATGTGCTGAAATTCTAGGTGACGGTGTAAGTCTGGTAAAATAACAGTATAAAAGGAGCATTGAAATTCATAAATTGTAAATACCCCTTTCTACCTCTAATATACCTTCTACCTCCTAACCTGCCTTAAAATGTTCTCTTCAATTTATATTATATTTGATATTCAACACGAATTTATCTATCTTCTAATGGATCTGGAAAGTGGTTTCGTCACCTATTCGTCTTTTTCTGATTGTTCGTACCGTACTGCCGCATACATATTTGTCAACAAATTAACCCAATATACCCCACTACCGGAAAAATTGTTCATTCACAATTCACCACCCAATTTCATCCCTCTCTTCGAACAATCCCTAAAAAAAATACACGACGTTCATTTGGAGTCAATAATCGGCTGGAAAAACCCGAAATGGGACGAATACGTCAACGGGATTCGCAACTTTCTGCTCGATGTTCACCCAGGGAGCTGGAAAACCCGAATGGAGAGTGACATTAGACGTTATAATATTAGTGGACCCAATTCCCCAATACAACAGCTGCATGGTCGCCAGTGGGGGTTTCCGGAGCCGCTCATCTACCAACTCGACATGATGCCATTTGTGGTCTACCAACTTCACAAACTGGCGGGGGAGATCCAACGTTCGCTAGAATTCGTGGCACGCTGTGAGAAATACAAATGCCCTGAGGGAATACTGTGGGAGACATCAGAAGAAGGAACTTCAACTGAGGAAACCATAGATTTCACAAAAAACTGAGTATATTAGCGAAATGTTACAAAAATTGTTGAAACACCAATAATTGCAAATTATGTATTATTACCAAAATTTCATTTTTTTCCATAACCGACTTTAACAAAATGTTTAATTTCTTCTACTTACAAAAAACATACTGTACTCTTACCAAATTTTATGTCAAAAATTGAATGTTTAAATTCAATTTTAAAGTCGGTTAAATAGTACATTTAAATAAGTGCATTCCGCTCATTAACATATATCAGTCACCCAATTAGACTACCGTAACTCCTGCCATCTGTTCTGGGGCGATTTCGTCATAGAAATGCATGGCATCCTGTCGAGCACGTGCTCGCTCATTGTCCCAAGTACGCGCCCGTAAATCCTGTCCAACACGCGTGCGGATGGAGTACAAAAGTCGCTCATACCGACGCTTCTAAAAAGATAACAAAAAATAATAATTAAAAGTCTAGACACAATTTTTCTTAAATTAAAACCCCCCCCCAAAAGAGCCAAATTTAAAACTGACCCCCAGCATAATATTCCCACAGCTTAGGACAATAATTGCAATGCCCATCAAAACAATAATGGCAACACAAACAAGCGCAGAGATGAGCAAAATTTGCTTCTAAATAATTAATTTAAAAAATAAATAGATGAAAAATAAAAACTAAACCTTTAAAAGTACAGTATCCTCATAGTCCGCAGAAAAAACATTAGGATTAACAGCCCCCGGAAGGCATATTTCTGGGATATCAAAATGTTCTGGACGATAACAGAATCCAGAACAATGTTGGCCGGAACAAAAAGTGTTATTTTGGACTGGGACCCAAAACATAATTATTTAATTATCTTTAAAAGTAAATTTAAATTTTCGATAAAAATAAATAAAATAAATATATCAAAAATTAACAAACTTACCTTATGGCAATCGACTGACCAGTCGCCAAATTGGACAAATGACGATGAAATGGCCATTTTTTAGGGATAAATAAACATCGCCTCCATCGGACCCATAGGACCTTTAAATGGACCAATAGTCCAATAGAGAGAAGTCATTCATCCGACCGGCGTTTTAAATTTGTAGTATAATAGGAGAAATTTTTGGTTTCTCAGGACAATAGCCATCTCCCCATCGGACGAATCTGACATTAAAAGCCAACAGACCGCCCGATTAAGAGAAGGAATAGTCCTAAGATCCAAAAGGCCACCAAGAATCAAAATAACAGAATTTGAATTAAATAAGCGCGCCAATAATAACAATAAATTAATAAATAAAAAAAAAAAAACCGGAAAAGTTAGAAATATTTTTGGATAAAACGGAACAGAAAATATAGGTCATGGTATAGTAAAGATAAAACCGTGATAAAATAAGCAATTAATCAAATAAACATTTCGCTGAAATATATTTGCGAAGGAACGCAAAATTTAGGTCATTTGATCAAAAACGGATAGTGAAAAATATAAATGATTACTAAAGTAAATAAACAAAGGAAATTTACGGGAAAATAACGGAAATAATTACGGATCTTTAGCGAACGGTTAATAAATAGGTCAAAAATGTGAACGAGAAGGGAAACTTAAACAAAGAAAATAACGTTTAAAACCCACAACATTTTGTAAAGCGCTACCCATAATCTTGAAGTATATCAACTAATCACTGCTGATTTACAGTCAAATTCCCACTTACTTATTTTTATAATTCCATCTTTTAAAATTTTAAAAATTTCCATAGAACAGAATTCCCCTCTTTTATATAACAATATCCATACCCCTAATAAAAATATACAATATATTGCTGCCTTAACTAATTTAAAAAAATCACCCAAAAAAGAAAAAAGTCAGTACGAAAAAACACGTTCAGCTAAGAGAAAAATAATAGAAAAAGAACCATTAAGAAAAAATCCAAAAAAAGTGTTTATGGATTTAGAAGAAAAAGTAATAGAACTTGAAAACCAACTTGCACAACTAGCTTTAAAAGGAGAGGGTAAAATACCTAATGTTGAATTACCAAAATTTATAGGAAGATTAGATAAAAGGGACTTTTCGGAATTTTTAAAGGAATTTTATAGGGTAGGTAACCTTTTCGCTTGGAAGGAACCTAGATGTTGTCAGGTCCTTCCAATGTGCCTTAAAGGAGAGGCTTTAGCAACCTACGAAGCGCTCCCAGACGATATAAAAATTAAATGGAAAAATTTAGTAGATACACTGGCGAGAACTTTTATGCGCACTAAAACCCCACATTTACACCGGGCAACCCTACAAAATCGGGTACAAAAAGAAGAGGAATCTATAGCCGAATTTGGGAATCATATTCGCACTTTAGTAAAATTAGCATTTCCGGAAGAAACTGATGAGAATCCAAATGGTTTTTCAAAAAATGTATTACAGGAAATGGAAGTACAATATTTTTTAAATGGATTAAAAACTCAATTAAAAACACAAATCCTAAGAAAACATGTACAACCCACCACATTAGAGGATGCTATTGAAATGACAAATGAGGAAGAACAATTACAAAATTACTTAAGGGAATCACAAATACGCGACGGTAAAATAATTACAGCTCAAATTGCGAACATTCAAAATTATTTACCCCAAAGGAACCAAAATTTTCAAAATCCAAATTTTCAATATCAAAACAATTTTCGATATAGACCAAGATACCCAAATTTTCGAAACTATCAAAATAGAGGCCAAAGAGGAAATTTTAATCAACGCCAACGTAGTATATCTCGTTTTCCGAGAACTCAAAACCGATCTTTATCGCGTCCAAGAAATTTTCCTAACCAAAATCGATTTTTTCCGAACCAAAACCAAAATTATTTCCAAAACAATCAAAACAATTTTCGCGGTAATAGGGGCCAAAATAGAAGAAGCCGAAGAGGTCGTGGAGGATATAGAATAAATTTCCTAAACGAACCCAATATTTTAGCGATTACTTTAACCATTTTGTTACTAAATTTTGTCCCACTGCAAGGCTATCAATTTCAATTATGTGCCCAAACAACGGGGGGATTTCTCTTAGAACCCCCAAAACATCAAAATTGTGATGTAGACCTAGAAGGCCTTGAAATAGTAAAACGAATGCACATTGAAATTTTTGTCCCTAGAACTGTTCCATTTTTTTCGCCAGCTTTTAAATGTACCAATATAACAACGAAAATTTGTACCAAAACTTATTTTCATTTTTGGACAAATAATCCTCAAATACATAATGGTTCAACACCGGTAAAAAATGAAGAGTGCTGGCACATGATAAACGGAATAGACACACCTCAAATAAAATTAGAAAGAAAAGATGAAGATATTTGGGAATCACAAAACGAAATTATTCCAGAATATAAATTTATGGGCCAAAAATGCAAACTTATAAACAATTTCCGAGTTCAAGTAGGTACTATAGGAACTAAAAACGGGGAAACATTAAATTCAGACCTGGAAGATATGTCTGGATGCAAATTTTCAGAAGGGAAATGTCAAAGAAAAGAAGGGATAGTTGTTTGGAATAACACAAAATTAACACCTATTTGTGAATACGAATCCGCAGGTACATTTTTTGCTATTGTCACAAAAGAATACGTTTTAGTCGAAGAAATACAAAGTATTTTTGCATTTTCTAAAGAATCTATTTCACCTAAAATACGAAAATGTAATTTAAAAAATATCATACAAATGGAAAACGAAGTAATAATCCGTTTTGTTGGATCCGCTTTAGAAGATTGGGAGCAGACATTAAAGATACAACTTAGGCAAAAAAGACAAATAACAGAAAAAGACACAAAAACAACCAATGTTTTAGAAATTAGAAGTCCACCTACCAGATCAAATATAACCATAACTACATATCCTCCATGGGTTCGAACGCCACCACAAAAAACATCCTTTACAACCACAAAATTAACAATTACCACACAAAAACCTACTACCCAACCAAAAAGCAAAACAACAAATAGATATACTGAAACATATACTGCAAAACATTATACACATTGGAGCCCAATTAATTATATAAATAACGATAATTACTTTAAAATGCAAACTGGCATAACTACAACACCTCGTACTACATTACCAAAAAACACCTTAACTACAAATTTTAATAGACATAAAATAACAACATACGCTACAAGCACAACACAAAAACCTAAGGCTGAAGCCTGGCAATTTAAGAAAAATGAAAAAGCCGAAAACCCTAAAGATTTACAATTAGAACATTACTCAAAACACCAATTTAATCAAACTAATAATATGATTAATGTTAGAATAGGCTACGCGGCAATGAAGCTACAACGGGAATTGAAAGATAATTTTAAACGTTTATGGGCAAAAATTTGCACAATGCATAATTCACAAATAGATATCATAACTGCTATTGTCAGGCTGGATCCTACAACAGGAGTCCGGCTTTGGCTTAGCAGGGATGATATAGTAGCAACCTTCGTGGGACAGGCCCTATCAATTTCAGCATGTAAACAAATAACCCCAGAAAAAATTTATTGGGACCACAAAATAAACAATGAATGTTTTAGCTTAATACCTTTATTAGCAGAAAATCACACCTTTTTTATACAGGAGGGTACAAGAGAATTAACACGATTTTCGGAAAAAATTGATTGTTTAAAAGTACCAAATTCAATATATAAAAATAATCAAGGAAAATGGACTTCACCATTAGGA
>JAQIYK010000951.1:0-11327 GCA_034700465.1 Rotylenchus robustus | reverse complement strand
GCCTGCGGTGGCCGAACCCTACTACAAAGCAGTGCTGGGTATGGCTCCGGCTCCGGTGCCGGAGCCGAAATTTCGGAGGGGTCGGAGCCGGAGCTGGAGCCGGAGCCGAAAATTTTGGGAGCCGGAGCCGGAGCTGCAAAATGTCCAATACCCAGCACTGCCACAAAGTATAGCGGGAAAAACGGAGAAGTGGGCCGGAAGCCGGAAGAAACCCTTTTACAACACTCATTAACGGCTTAAGGGGGTGGGGAATGGGCAAGAAAGAAGCCGTAGACACAACACCCACTTTATTTAGCAGCCATTTCTGGTTATTAATTACGATATATTGCAGCTTGGCGCTGTTTCCGGCAAAATGCGGACACTACCGTATTCTACCGTACTTTCTCAAAAAGTTAAAACTACCGTACTTTCTCTAAAAAGTTCCTGGGAGATGTTTTCAAGCTCCCTTCCCCGCTCCCTCCGAGGGGATTTAGAAATGGGCTAATTCTGGGAAATTGGCAAAAATTCTTCTCCAATAATTGGATATTTAAAACTCGCGACTAGGGATCCGAACCGGTGTCTAATCCCTAAATCCGACCCAACGTCTAATTCCGGTAATTTGGCATTTTAGGGAAGCCCAAATTGAAAAACGGACATTAGCCCTTTGGCATGCACTTTGAGCAAAGTTCCATTTTTGCAACTTTTTCGGAAGAAAATCCGAGGAAAAAGAGCAATGAGAATTGGACGATATGAGCTTTTAAACATTTTGGTCAAATATTGTCGAATTCTTAGATTGGGTGAAAAATTTCGAAAATTTGGCGTCCCACCATAAATTTGACCCGATTTTTCGAGAAATTTCCTTTAACCCCCTGCGATGTTTGTTCCTCTATATTATTAGCCCAAATGGAAGGGGCTATAAAAACTCGAAAAATTTTCCTATAAAAATGGGAATTTTTGAAGAAAATAAATTGACAAAATTTTAACATTTTTTTAGACGATAAGGCACATATTCCCACAATAAAAATGGAAACAATAAATGAATGAATGAGTGGATGCCCTCAGGGTGCAATAAACTCCCCCCAATCGCCTCAGGCCCATTTTTTGGCCAATTTCGCGCCTATTTTTGGCCACTTTTTGTTTGTTTAAGACCAATGATAATGAGCCCAGCGAAAAGTTTCAGTTTTCAATTGTTCGTGTGGCGCAGTGGATTGTGTGCCGGACGGGAGTGGTTTCAGGTTCGATCCCATGCCCGGCATTTGCACTTTTCTCGGAACAAATAAACAAAATATGAAAATTCCTCGAATTACAAAGGGCTAAAAAGGTAGTAAACATGGGGAGTTTCGAATTTCAAAAAAATAAATTTAAAAAAACGAATAAACCTTTTGAAAATAACGGCCGATATCCGTGCTGAAAATTTTTAAAAATTTCCAAAAAATTTAAATCGAAAAATAACCGTAAACTGCTAGAATTATTTTAAATAAAAAAAATGGCCAAGGAATTAAACAATTTTAATTTAGTTAAAATTTAAATTCAATTTTTTGCGAAAATTATCCGGCCGAACCAATTGGAGTACACGTTTTAAAATCCTAATGATGGCACCAATGAAACTAAATATTCCAATTGAATATTCTTTTTTTGAAAATTTAAAAATTAGGGTTAGGATAAAATTTCTATTTAATTTTTAATTTAATTTTTTGCAAAAAAAATGAGACTTAATTCTTTGTTTTTATTTTTAAGTTCTTTTTTGAATGTTTCAAAATGCCCACACATATGGCATAAGAAATAGGAATACACTCATAATTTATTCATTAGGAAAAAGTTGTTATTCTTCCAAAAATAGGAAAAAATAATGGAATTGGCATTGGTCACGCAAAACGAAGATTTTGGGGACAAAAATGGCCAAATTTGGAATAAAAAATAACAAAAATAGGACAAAAATGTTTCCTTAAATCTCAAAAAAAAGTGTACCGAACTCAAAAATAAAAGCTTTTTAAAGGGAAAATATTTTGAAAAATATGAGGTTATAGTTTGTTTTTGTTGTTAGTTTGCGATTTCCCTAAACATCCAAAAACAAAACAAAAATTGATTTTCGATCTTTTGAAATATATTTTTGAGAACCAAATTTTGTACGTTCTAAAAACGCAAAACGGAATCATCATTGTTGTGCAAAAAAACATATGCAATTTATATACAAAACACTTCTGATCTTTGATCCGAAAAAATTATTTTTGCAATTTTCAAAAATGCATCTTTAGAAACTTATTAGCAATTCCATTAAGCAAAAATTGCGATTTTTGACCAAACAATAAAATGCACAAGTTTTCAAGTTTAACTAAAAAATTTGTGAGGGCGCCTAAATGCTTATTTTAAAAATCCGAAAACTTCAAATTTTATTTTTTAATAATTATTTTTATATACAGCTAAGTTATTGTTGATATTAAACGTATATTATTATTGCATTTTGGGTTGAGCATCTGATCAGTTCAAAACATCAGTGTCCGTTCCCCGTCGTTCTCAACACGTTCCCTCACAAATTGCTCAGCTTGATGGCCCTCCATGAGCTGTACCGGTGTGCCAAAGTGTGCCTAACATTTGGAAAAATGACAAATAAATGCAATTAAAATTCAAAAAGTAAAATGCAATATTTAATGAAAGTTTAACTTTTTCATTCGATAAAAATTTGCCATTTTCAAATAAAAAATAAAACAAATTAAAAAACGGTTAAAGAATTTCAAACTGGTTTAATGTAAGCAGATACTCAAAAGATTTCAATGGGGGTTATGTAGAAAATTTATTGAAGAAATTTGGGGTCGGGATGGAAATTTTTTGGCGAACTACGGCCTAAATGTAAGGCCAAATCGATGAAAACCAAATCTCCTCTTCCCCACCTCAAACTGAGCACAAAGCGGGCGGATAGCGTCGGACACGGACACGTGGTGGCCCAGTTCCTTGCTGATCGACGTGGCTGATTTGCCCTCCAGGCCACAGGGCACTATCTGAAAAAATGTTCCTCAAATAAAAAATAAAAATTTATTAATGGCAATTCAACTAGATGTCAAATCGGATTAAAGAATTATGCAAAAAATAACAAAAAACGGCATTCGCAACGCAAGTGATCACTGTAAATTCTTACATATAAATTTCTAAAAAATAATGAATTTCGCAAAAGTCTGCTGACCTTGAGCTCTTGAGCAACAAGATTTTCAAGTTGTTCAACAAACAAACAAATCATTTTTTAATCAAATATCATATATATTTATTGGTTTTTTAATTGCAATTTTAAACATTGTTGCTCACATGCTCAAACCAGCCCAGATCGGTGTCACAGTTCAGTGCCAACCCGTGGGAAGTGACTCCGTGCCGGACTTGAATGCCCAGTGCAGCCACCTTCCGGCTCCCATCCACCCAAACACCTGACAAAATTCAAATTTAAAAATTTCAAATTAAATTTTTTGTTTAAATTTTAATATTAAAATTAAATCTCACTGCTAACCCGGATCCCGCGTTTTCTGCACCCCGTTCACGTGAAAGTCACGCTCCAACATCCGGATCAGTGTCTGCTCCACCAGCTCCACAAATCGTCGAACTCCCATCCGATGTGGTCCTCCGCCACCAGACAATGTTTGCAAATTAAAAATCTATTGAAGTTATTCATATAAATCCAGGCCAGTATCTAGAGGGGTTGGAGGGAATCAGGGAATTCTCCCTTCCCCGAATGCTAAAATTAAAAATTTCCAGAAAATTTACGGTAAAATGCATGTTTTTTCGCTTCAAATTAGCTCATCAGTAGGGCTTCAAAAAATATTGATTTTCATATTTTTTGCAGCTTTTTTATGGCCTGAAATGCAAAGAAAACACACTTTTAGCTTGGTTTGGATCTTCCAGGATGGGTTTTGAAATCCATATTTTGCCATATTTTAGTGATTTTGGTCCATATTTTGCCAAATTTGAGATTTTTCGAAAAATAACATTTTCGACGAAAATTTGGGGCCACTTCCGTTATGGTGGCAGGCTTTAGGAAACATGCTACATATATACCATTCGACTCCTCGTCGAGCACGAATATGCAAGAAATTTTTTGCGGAGAAGCATTTAAAAAAACGGGTTTTTGAACCTGTTTAAGTGACACTGAAACCACCTGAAATAAAATCCAAACGGTCTAAAAAAGCAGGAGAACATGTTGGAAAGCGTGATATTTAATCGTTTTTTAATTTCAAAAAATCCCCTTTTTTGGCCCGAAATAAGGGAGGAGGAAAACGGGATCCCGTTTTTAAAATAGAACCGATCAACTTATTTTTATCTTTCATTCATCACCGTGTTTATATGTCTTATATCAAGCTTTAGTAAATTTTGTTGTTGACTTTGGATTGTTTGGTTTGTTGTTGTGGGACTGGGTCAAAACCGTCCCCAGCATAAAATCGTCAAATTTTTCGAAAAAACTCATATGATAACGGGTTATTTGGCGTCCAATGAGTTTGAAACCATTTTTTGATGACTATTTGAAACGAAAACTTGTGAGGAAGAAAAGTAATGAAAAAGAAAAAGCAAAAAAAAAATTGTTTTTTTTGTTTGTAGCACAAAATAGCGAACAATGCCACATACATGGGTATGTATAAAAGGAGGGCAGATCAACAGCCAATCCACCCACTACTCAACCCACCAGCCCACCACTCTCATCAACCAACCCGCCGACGACGAAGAATACTCCATCAACCAACCCGACGACGACGAAGAATACTCCATCAAAGCCCGGCTCTGTGCAACTTCTCGTCACCATCAAACAAGGATGCCTGAGGACCCGCTGAAGAAAGTGCCGCCGCCGACGAAGAACGACCGAAGTCCGAAGAACGACGTGACTCCCTCCGCTGCTGCGCGTGCCGCCACTCCGACAATCAAGAAGACGCAATCAAAAGGCGACGGATCTGCTGCTTCCCATCAACCGACGCCGAGCAAGAAGACCACAACGGGGACCGGATCAGGCGCAGCCGATGCTGATGACAAGCGCGCAAAGGACAGACGATCGACGACACCAGGAGCAAAGAAGGGCGCGGAATCGGAGCACAGGAAGCAATTGCCGACAAAACAAAAGGTCAGTTACACAGTTGCTAGATGTTTTCATGATTTTATTCTGTTTTATTTTTTAAGGAAGAACTTGCCGTGGTCAAAATCAGAGGAGACGTGCATGGCCGGGCGCAAAAAGAACAAGGCGGCGACTCAACCAAGCTCAAAGTGTGGGACACACTCGAATCGGACGATTACACATACTACCTGACGGAACTTCTCGGATCTGGAGGCTATGGAATTGTGTTCGAGGCCGAAGCAACACCGAAGGCAAAGCCAAATGGACCGGACAATCGAGGCTCAAAACAAGTGGCGATCAAGGCCGAATTGTCAAGACACACACTTTTACTGGAAGCGCAGGCTCTACGCAATGCAAAGGCTCGACAGTGCAAGCGGATACCAAAGATTTTCGATTCGGTAAGATTTCTTTTATGCTTGAGAACGAGTTTGAAAATCCTTTTTTGTCCAGGGTGCCTTCCGTAACCGGCCACACACTTTCATATCGATGGAACTCAAAGGGCGCGATCTGTACCAACTACGCAAGGAAAGACGCGATAGCAAATTCACACTCGGGACCGTCATTCGCGTTGCCCTTCAAACACTGGAGGTTGGTTTTGGTGTTTTCAGTTGTTAACCAAGGCGACACGCATTTAAATTTGTAGGCAATCAAAGAACTTCATGACTGCGGTTACATCAGCAGGGACATCAAGCCAGGAAACTTCGTCACTGGCCTCACGCATCCGGGAGATGATTTGCGCAATGTCTACCTGATCGACTTTGGACTGTGCAAGAAATTCAAGGAGTCAGACGGAAAGGTCATTCCATCAAGAGGCGAAGTTGGATGGCGCGGCACAAATCGTTACGGTAAGTCAAATGCAGCATCATTTTTAAGTTCGATTGTTTCGAAACAAAAAATTAAGGTTCGCTGCAAGCTCACAAGCGTTTGGACCTCGGCCGAAGAGATGACTTAGAAAGCTGGTTCTACACGTTGATGGAACTCACCAAAGGAGGACTGCCCTGGGCGACTGATCGAGGTAGGATGTTTAAAATTTAAGTGTACTTACAAAATGCACATCTTGATTATTTCAGACAGAGATGCGATTTTTGACAAGAAGAAGGCCGCTCGGAAGAATAAGGAGCAATTTCTGGAAGGATGCCCAGCTGAATACAAGGAACTACTCACGATGATTGATGCTCTGGAATTCTCGGAAGAACCAAACTACGCGAAAATGCGCCAGCTTCTTGAAAAGGTAAGAACCTTTTTGCTTTGGTGAAGAGAAAAAAAACACAACTCAATTCAGATCATTACAACCCGCAACATTGACAAAGATGGGCCGATGGACTGGGAGCGGATGGAGACAACAACGAGGGACAACGATGCCTTGACAGACACGCATAGCCCGACTACACAACGACGACAACGCATGTGAGATGTCGACCACTTGTGATCTTCGCTTCATTCATTTTTGTGTTACCACCCCAGTGATTGTTTGTTCATTCCATGTTCACATGTTTGTTCTTTGTTCGCATTGTTGTATTGTATATGTACCTATATATTGTGGTGCAATTGTCTTCATTTCTGTGCCTATGTTGTTGTTGTACATTTAACCTGCCCAATCGATCGATATGTATTCAAATTTCAAACAAAATGCATAAAAACTGGCCCTTGGCCCAGATGACCATTTTGGGATATGGGGGATAAGGTCATGCATGTTTAAATTCATATTTTAGAATGCGAGAATGAATAATTCGATAAAAATGCGAGACCTAAATAAAAGAGGCGGGAAGGCAGTATTTGATGAGAATTGTAAATTACACAAAATTATATTTCCAATGTTTTGTTTGGATTGAAAAATCGAATCTTTTCACACGGCGGCTCAGAATTGCCTCCCCTGTTCAGAAAGTCCCTCCATTTTTTGCTCAGTGGGTAAACCGTTTGGATTTGTGGCGATTTTATTATCGATGTATCTGTTTTTAAGTGTTTTGGCGATTTTTGATGGGTTTTTGAGTGGGGACGGTTTTGACCCCCACCCCGTTGTTGTGGCCAACAAGCCAGCCATTGCCAATCATCAAGACAGACAGCAGCAAGCAAACACCAAATTCATTGCACATTTTTCGTTCCTTATCACTCACTTATTAGGTACTTTTCAGTTGATTCTCAATAAACATTTCCATCGTTGCCAACGGTCTGCTTATCATCAAATTTGCACAACAAAATTTTAACATATAGTTGTGACTTTTTATATCAAATCACCTTTGTCAGTTTTCTTTTTTGGAATGTTATTACATATTTGGGGTTTGGGAAAATTAATTTATTTCCGTGTGTTGATTAAACTTTCAATTTCCAGTCATTAGTTAGTTTGTTTTTTAAAATAATCGTTTTGAAGTAGGGTTGGCCCCCGTGGGCGGGGGCAGGCAGGAAAGGCGGGGACGGGGGCGAAAAACTTCCCCCGGGCCCGGGGAACCCCCTCCCCCGGTGGAGGGCTTTGGCTCTCGGGGGTTAGAAAGCGGAGGGGGCGGGGGTGAAAAACCTCTCCCCCTCGGGAACACGGGGGACGGGGGCAACCCTGACTGGGTGGGTGGGTAGGTAACTAGGTAGACTGTTTTTAGTACCAAAGTTCATGTCCTATTTACTTTTTTATTGGCTAATTGAGAAATATCAATAGTTTTAGCATTCTTCATTATTTAAGGTGAGGACTTACGGATTACGGACTAAATACCAATCAAATGAGTGAACTTCTTATCCAAAATACCAATTTTACCGTCCAATTTGTGCTCGATAAAAATAAAATACGTTCCAGCTCAGAATGCACGGAAGTAGCTGACAAATCAGTGAACTGGTTGATTGCTAATCTATTGGAGAATTTCGAAGTTAAGGTTGGTTTTTACGCAAGGTGACAATTGTTTTCGCTATACGGCAAATATAGTGGTTTTCACTGAGCAGGATTTATTTGTTTGATTTTCTGGCACTAGTGCAGTTTACTCCCCCCCCCAAGTCCCCAAAATGCATGAAATTTACGCTTCAATTGTCTGAGATTCATTCATGCAACGTTGTTTTTAGGTCAATCAAATATTGCTGCCAATAGTGATTGCAAACAGATCTGCTTTTTAAAAAATTCACAATTTTGGGGCGGGGGGGGGGACTCTATTAGAGGGGGGTTCTATGTGGTACACCGACATTTGCGCCCCAGACATTTGCGCCCCGATGACCATAACTCTGTTCAGAATGAAGTTAGGAAAGTGATTTTGATGACAAAATATAAAACAAAAAATTAGCTACAAGTTGGTATAAGAATGGCCAAGATTGGTTAATTCTGAAAAAAGTTATGGCCAAAAAACTAAGATTTTGACCAAAAATAGGTCTTCTGGCCATAACTTTTTTCCTGATTGACCAATCTTGGCCATTCTTATATCAACTTGTAGCTAATTTTTTGTTTTAATTTTTGACATCAAGATTAATTTTCTAACTTCATTCTGAACAGAGTTATGGTCATCGGGGCGCAAATGTCGTGACACGTTTTTAAACAATAAAATACCATTGAATTGTTCAGTTAAAATAAAAATGGGTCCATAAAATTCTCCTGCTGGCATTTTAAAACAAAAATCATTACAATCGGCCTTGTCTAACCGTAGTTCTGATTTTTTGAATTTTCTTTATTCACTGACAATTTGAAAATAATTTTTAAATTGTCTAAACAATTCCAGGCCATGGGTCTCTCAGATTAACTTTTTTAAAAGGTTATCCTTTTTTGACGTTTTAATTTTTTACCTTTTAAAAGTCTTTTTTAAAGCTCATCATAAATTTGGACATTTTTCTCCAAAATTTCAATAAATTTGGGTCTAAAATTTATAATATTCACCGCGGCGCCTTTCGGCTTCACATAGTTTTAATAAATTTTTGAAAATTTTCTTCGCGCACCGTCGGCCACTTAACCTGTCAATTTTTTCATAAAATTCAGAAAAGGAAAAAAATCCTGAGCAAAAATGGAATTTTTGTCAAAAAACAAGTTCAAGTTTCTTAATGAAATATGAATAAATTTTCAAAACAATTTAGCACCTATCGGCACTTTCGGGCCCTTTCCCCACTGCAAAAAATTTAATAAGCGTAAAAAATAAGCAATTTAGTAAACAAATATGGCCATTATTTGAAATTTTTCTCGGCGGTGCCTATCGGCACTGGCGAGCCACACTCCCATTTTTTGTAACCTAAAAAAGGTAAATGCGAAAAAATTGTGCTTTTTTTATGGCGTTTTTCCTGCCCGATTTTGGTCGGACCGGGCCGGCAAAAATTCGGCCCGGTTTAACCTCTGATTCCGGCACATGTGCGGCATAGTAGAGAGTTAATAAAAATGTGCATGGGTTTAAAAAAACATGGACCGATGTGGATTTATGGATTAAATGCCAACATATGGAGAAATGTGGGTTAAAAATTCAGAAAGTTTTCGTAAAATCTATTTTTGGGCGGGAAAACACGGTAATAGTATAGATTGTACCCCCCCCCCTTTGAATTTTTTTAAAGCCAGTCACAAATGCTGCTTCGGCTGCTGCGCTGATCTCAGTCTCCATCCCAATCCCAATTTGATCTATAGTCACATAGTGGCAAGCCCACAAAAAGGGTTTTTCAAAAAAAAAGGGGGGGTACAAACTGTACTATTACCAACCAAATAATTGTTTAGAAAAAGAATTGGGGCGATGAAATTTGTGAAGAACAACGCCGTGCGCATGATCGCGAAGCAACATTCTATCAACACTTTGGCAGTGTGCCCGGTTTCCCCGTGCACGCAATATATTATGCGGTGAAATTTGCTGATGATGCTGGTCCGCCGACTATTAGTGGTGCTAACAGTGCGTCTTACACTCCGCCGCTACCCATGTTTCTGATGCAAGATCTGACACAGATGACGTATACACCCGCAGAATTGGAAGAAGACCAGGTTAGATAATAGAACAGGTGGGCACCACTCCAAAGCTTTTTGTTTTACCTTATTTTGCCTTATTATTGATAATTTTTGGTCTAATATCGCCTTATTTTTTCATCCTTGTTGCATTAAGGATTTTTTTTAAAGAGGCGAATTGATTAAGTGACTATTGATCCCTAAAACAACGCCAATCCAAAAAATAACAAAGGAGGATAAAGGGAAAAACGGGTCGGGAAAAGTTCCAAGTTTCTAAATTGCCGAGATCTATAGCAATCGACAAGAAAATTACCTAAAATATTGGAAACACTTCAAATTTCATAAATATATAAAAAATGACATTAACGTCGCCCAATTTTATTTAGCTCGTAAAACAATCAAAAACAACAAATTTACACTTTATTGATCATTTCCGATTTTTCAAATTTGTATGAATATGATTAAAAATAGGTTTAAATATGATTGGTGATTTAATGATGATCCGTTGACACGTGCGCGGGCGATTTCTCTGCCGATTGGTAAGTCAGCTCTCATGTTTCTACCGTATAAATACAAAATTGGCACTTTGTGTTGCACAAATAATTAATTCACCTTTTTGAAAAAAATTCTTTAATGTTGGCGATGATTTCCACGGAAAAACCACCGTTCTGTGCATTTTAGGTCCAAATTAACCGAAAATTGCGAAATATTTGAAAATTCGGTCAAATTTTAGCCATATTTTGCACATTTTCCAATTAAGGACTGGAGAGAAAAATGGAAAAAATCCAAGACCAAGGGTGGGTTGAAAGTAAATTTTTTTGGAAATCGATCTCTGTCCAGGACCCATTGCTTCTGCTGTTGGCTGGCTCCTATTCTTGAATATTGTTCAATATGTTTTGTCTTCAATAATAGGTTAATAGTGTGGTCAAGTGCCTTGCAAATATGCACAAACACATTCTGTGCATGCCAAATCAGCAGTGGACGACTTCTTTTGCCAGGGACGGCTTTGATAAAATTTACGCGAAAAAATTGGTGCCGTTAAAAATCAAAGGAATTGGTAAGTGGTACATACCGTGTTTCCTCTAATTATCGCCTCGGGGCGTTAATTTTTCAATACCCCTTCGAGGGGGGCGGAAATTGGAGGGAGGGCGGAAATTTTTCAATGAAAATATTTTTGGAAATAAAAGAAAAAAAATTGGCATTTATGGTCAAAAAATTTGCGATTTTTCTTTTTAAAAAATACAATTTTCTTTAAAATTTTCATCAAATCACTGAAATTTTATCAAATTTTGACATTTTTCACCTTAAATGCCAGAAAAGGATTGATTTTTTACTAAAAATGTTAATTTTTTCCAAAAATTGTCACAAAAATGCATGTTTATAAAAAATATA
>JAQIYK010000950.1:0-11330 GCA_034700465.1 Rotylenchus robustus | reverse complement strand
TGAACTCATCTTAATTGATCAATTTAATTCCTTTCATAGATAAAAAATAGTGGCAAAATTCTAATAACGGAGTGGGAGGTGGGGGTGAAATATATTTTAAGTATTGTGTCCCTCCCTCCTCCGTAAAAAAGGCAAAATTGCAATTGGAAAATTTTTCCCATAGGCCATAAACAGATTTTCCCATAAACAGAAAAAATTTCTGAGGTGGCAATTCTTATAAGGGAAGTCTTGGTAATAGTGCAGTTTGTCCCCCCCCCCCCGGATTTGGCACGCAGAATAAACTCCAGATTTCGGAGCCTTCTCTCTGGAACAGGTTGACCAGAGCTGAACTTAATGTCTCTACTACTAACTGTTATAGCCACAACTTGAGCGCGTACGCGGATCGCAGTACCTGGGACATCTCCATCCCAGGCAAACTCCGCGTGGGAAACTGCCACATTTCGGACGGGCATTGTAAACTGGACGGGAACGAAATGGTGGTTTGGATCCTTCCAGTCTTTGCCCACCCTTGCAAACTGCGACTGTACAGAGCCAATTGGAGTGGGCAATACAACCGACTGGAGAAAGTTTGGACTGATCCGGGGTTGAATTTTGCACTAACTTTCCCTGAACTCAAGGTCAACGAGCTGTACAAGAACTGCCATGCTCGGGAATTTATCTGCTCAGACCAAGGATTCTGTGTTCCTGTAGTTCAATTCTCTCAAATGGTGGCCTCCACCAAATCTCAGCGGATACTGAAAAGAGAACTAGCAACTGAAAATGAGCTAATTGCAAGGGTTAGTGCCAGCCAAATCCCCACACTTTCGGGTCTAAATCGCACAATTCAGGCACTTCGTCAACGCGATTGTGAGCGGACAGCGTTGGAAATTCGGGCCCTGCCCGAGACATACCGCAGCAACCCAACTGGAGCAGCACGGATTCTGCTGAATCGAACTTCTGTACAGGCAAGATGGGCCTCTGTAAGACTTTTAGAAGTCTGGGATTGCGTTTCCATCAACTTAGCCGATATCCATTTCAGGCCGTCTGGAAGCCAGTGCTTCATTTTTTTGCCCGTACAAACAATGCTCCTCGGACAGAATTGGACCGGTTTCCTCGATACAACTACTATGGTCCTCTCCTCAACTTCACCAACAGCGATCGACCAGCGTACAGCACGCCGACCCATGAGCATGCCCAGCGTGCAGACATGGAGTCCATACCTTCACTACGGCCAGTACCCAACTCTTCACCAGATCATTCCGAGGAAGTCCTGCGCATCGCCCGTGCTCAATCTTCAGACTCACCAATGGCGACTCGAACTTCTTCAGACAGCCCAGCTGTCAATCCCTTCGACATTGTGGGTCAGACAGAAGCAAAGGTAGCCGGTGCTCTCAGCAACGCACGGTGGCACTGGCTAAATAAAGTCCTGGAGAAACTGCAACGGGTACGGGGACTGTTCGACGGGGCGGTTCCAGCAACGTCTTTGTTGCGCACGGGAGCGGAAGAGGACAACGAGAGGACCTCAACAATCAGCGACGACCAGCCACCTCGACGACGTCGGGCTCGGGAGCAGTGGGGACGGCACACGCGCTGGGCCGGAGTGTCGCGAACCCGCGTAGCCAAGGGTTCGGATGGGTGATCTTTGACCCCTTCGGGGTCCTTCCTTCCCTCCCCCTCCGCCCCGACCCATTTGTTGCCTTTTCCTTCCTCCCTCCAAAACCCAAACATTTTCTCATTAACATACTGGCCGACATTTATCGATCTCCCCACCCCCTTCTCCCTCTTCTCCTCTCCTTGTCCACATTCAAAATCATTTTTCTATCCTTCCCATCCTTCTGCCCCGCCGGGCAAAAAACATCCTTTCGCATCAATCCGGCGGCGGACAAAAATATATTTATTTTATTTATTTTCCTTTCCTTCCCATTCCATCACATTTCATTTCTGTTAGCATTTTTGTCCGTTCCCCTTTCTCACACATTTGTTACATTTTTGTTACACTTTTCTTGGTGTCTCTTCTTTCATTTTGTTCCCCCCTCCATCCATAACATAATCCTTCTTCCCCGGGGGGAACTTACTTCACTTTTTGGTGTTTTGTTAAAATTGCTCAACTTCGCAATTTTTGTTCTGAAAATAAAGAGAAAATATTTCAGCTTCAATTCAACAAAAGTCCCGAGTCAGTCCCCCTTCCGTCCTCCTGCCCCCAATCTCTTCTTGATCTTCACCTGCAACTCCGGCGAGAAAGAAATTTCTCTCTGTCCCTCCCCCAACAACAACTTCGGTCCGGGACATTAGTGGCGACCCGAAGCAGGGAACGGACGGATCCAGCGACATCACTCGGCAACTTCTCTTCTGTCCAATCTTCGACAGACGTCTACACACTGCTGAACGACTTCAGCAGCTGCACAACTCCGATCCCGTCGACCAGTGCACAGGTCCAAGGGAAAATTTTGCTGGGGTTTTTTCGGTCCTATTTTCCCCAGCGCTTTCCTCCAGGTTCCCTGAACCTAAGACGAGGTTAAAGCTAATTTTTAAACAGTGTCGAGAACTCTCCGGAGAACTCGACACTTTCTCTTTTTACTTTTTTGGGCCCTGCCCTTTCTTCATAGGCTCCGTGCCGACCTTTTGCACCCCTGGTGCTCAAACATTAACATCCCTGGTGTATTTTTTGTGGTTTTTTGAGAGCCCTGCTCTTACCAAACTTACCACCTTCACGCGCGCTTGTCTCGTTTCGGCATCATCGCTCTTCCTTGCGCTATTGCTGCAATGGCTGTAAGCCCTTTCCGTCTCCGCGCACAAATAGTCATCGATGCCCTGCAGCAAATCTTTACTCGAGACATGGACGAGTACAAATTCGAACCTGATGACGATGACACCGATTGTGACTGCTTGGCGCAAGTTGAAGCAAATATTGATCTGGCCAAGGCTGAACTGGACGACCTGAAGGAGCATCAATCAGAAATCAAAAATGTGTTATCAGACTGGACTGATAACTTAAAGAAGATATCCGCTGCAGAACGTCCAGATGCAACCGAAGAGCAACAACAAGCTCATGCTGATCTCCGCATCGGTGCCATAATGCGCGATGCAGCACAAAGAGAATATCAACTGCGCCAGCTGAAAACCAAGTTGGACACGCAACGCAAACGCTATACTCGCATCATCCAGCAGCAACAACAAAGCCGGGACAATGATTTCGTACTCGAGCCGCAGAAACTCCTCCCGTTCAACCCGGAAAAGGAGTTGTGGAGCGAATTCTGGTGCGTTTACCAGCCGGCAGTACACAACAATCCGCGTCTCACTGACGCAAAACGTCACATTTACTTGAAAGGATTGTTGTCCGGTGAAGCGAAAGACGTGATCATTGGTCTTCCGGTCGACGGATCGCAATATGGAACCGCAATCGATTTGCTTCAGAAGAAATATGCCAACGAGGATCGTCGGGTCCGAGAACTGCAGGCTCAACTCCGAAGCTTACCGACTTGCGACAATCTGAAAGATGCGCAAAAATTCAGCGCATCTCTTGAAAAGATTGCCAGACAGCTGGAAGCAATGGGCCAAGGCATTGAGGATTCAACAATTCACAACCATCTGGAAGGAAAGCTTCCGTTTGCTCTCGTCCGGGGCATCACCAAAGCTCGAAAGGAGGCTGTAGACTGGAACACAACCCAATTCCGCACAACTCTCCAGGAGCTGATAGAAGAGGAGCTGGAAGTGCAGCAAGTGTTTCAACAAGCTCATGGCAGCGAGAAAAGGAAAGAAAAGCCGAAAGAGGACAAACCAAAGGAGGATAAGCGCGCCCAAAAGCCACCATCCTGTGCCTTTGCGGCAACTACTCAAAAACCCAAAAAGGGTAAAACTCAGGGTGGATCTTCAAATACTTCAACTCCGAATTCGAACTCAAATTCGGGACCAAAGGGCCAACCGAAGGAAGGCACTTCGGTTGCGTCATCTCAAAGCCGCAAACCGAACACTCCTTGTCCGTTTTGTGCAGACACCCATTGGGCAGCTGAATGCAACCGATACCGCTCCGTAACGGATCGCAAGAAGCGTGCCACCGAACTTAACCTATGCAACAGGTGTCTTCGTTCCGGACATCTGCCGAACGCATGCCAGCGTCCTCTCGTTTGCTTTAATTGCCGAGGGCAGCATCCCAAGGCATTCTGCACTCAAAATACACGCTCGCAACAGAGCGCAACTCCGGCTTCTGGGACAAATACAAATCCAGTTAGCCAAGTGAGTGGAGCAACTGCTTCCGGAGACACTCACACTCTTCTTCTGAGCACCATTGCTCGCGTTTTCAACCCTTCCAAACCTTCGAAGGGCATGAAAATCTCTGTATTCATCGACCGAGGGAGCCAAGTCACCTTCATCTCAAAACGGGTGATCTCAGCCCTTCAGCTGGTCCCACTCGGAACTGAAACTTTGAGTGTTCGTGGCATCGGTCCCCAGGTGAACGAGTACACGTCAAACAAGCTGCGCTTCTCTCTTCGCACATCGGAGGGAGAAATGGAGATCATGGCGAACGAGATACCGCCAGATCACTTCCCACCAATGGTCTCAGTCCCGTTGACTGAAGCCGACGCGGCAGAATTGTACTCGGATCCGCTTGACACACTCACTCGTGTGTCCAAACCCGATGTACTGCTCGGCATGCAGTACTACCATACTCTCAAAATTCGGGAGGAGAAAAAACTGCCTTCTGGTTTCTGGCTCAACTCATCCATCATCGGACCTATGCTCGACGGTGAAGGCTTGCTTGCCAACGTCGCCGCCAGTATCACTGGCACAAACTTTACACTTGTTCGCACAAATCCTCCGAGGATCGTTTGCGACAAGAAATGCCTCATGCTCACTCTCGGCGATCCCGACGAAGAGGAGTCGTTTAATGAGAAAGCAACCCGCTTCTTCGAGGCGGAATCGCTCGGATTATCGGAAGAAAAATCTGCAAATGAAGTTGACCAGGAAGTCTTGAAAAGATTCAAGGAAAATCTGGAGCTCATCGACGGACGTTACCAGTGCATCATTCCTTTTAAGGAAGGAGCTGCATCGCAGCTCCCAACCAATTATGTCTTAGCGCGAGCTCGTCTTCACTCGCAACTCAAAAAACTTAGCGAAAATCCTGAAATGTTGAAACGCGTGCATAAAATCGTCATGGATCAGTCCGAGGAACTGATCATCGAACGCGCTCCAGCCCAGCCAGAGGGTATCGTACACTATCTCCCTCACCATTGCGTGGTGAAATTGGATTCGGATAAGACCCGGATGGTCTTTGACGCTTCCGCAAAGGCCAAAAAGGAGTCACCATCTTTGAACGAACTCATCCATCCGGGGCCAGCGCTCCAAAATAATATGGCCGGGATCAAAATCCGCTGGAGGAAATATCCAGTCGGGATCATTTCGGACATTCAGGGCGCATTCCTCCAACTCTCACTTCGCCCGGACTGCCGCGATTGCACCCGCTTTCTCTGGCCTAAAGATCCTTTCGACCCAAATTCGCCTATCGAAACTTGGCGTTTTCGGCGCGTCACATTCGGGATAAACTCATCTCCTTTCCAATTGGCGGCAACTATCGATGAACATCTTGACCGGATCGGAACAGAATTCGCGCTTCACGTAAAGAAATCGATCTACGTTGACAATGTAGTTAGCGGGGTAAACCATCCGCGCGAAACGCTTCCATTTTGCGAAGAACTTTTTAACATTTTCAAGGAAGCAGGAATGCGAATGCGTGAGTTCGCTTCCAATGACGTTGATTCCATCAGTCAACTTCCGATCGAATTCAGACTTACTGGCATGGCTTCTGGCCAACGGGTCAAAGTTCTCGGCACCAGTTGGGACACTTTCGATGACGCCCTGCGTCTACCAGTTCCACCAACTGGCGCCAATTTGCCACGTCCTCTCACAAAAAGGACACTTTTGAGTCTGATCTCAACTCCATTCGATCCGCTCGGGCTGATTTCGCCATTCTTGCTCTCAGCAAAGCGAATGCTTCAAATACTCTGGCGCGAACAGAAAAGTTGGGATGAACCTCTGACGGAGGACGAAACACAGTGTTGGGAGCTAATTGCCACCCAGTGGCACAATGCCCATCCATTCATCATTCCAAGGCGGTATTTTGACTGGTCACCGAACAATACAAAGTTCGAACTGCATTCATTTGCAGATGCTAGCAAATTCGGTCTCGGATATGCCATATATCTTCGAGCTCAAAAGGGAGAACGGATAGCCGTGAGCCTCGTCTTTGCTCGGAGCCAAGTCGTTCCCACCGGCAAACGGGCCGGAAAAATGACAATTCCAAGACTTGAATTGCAGGCTGCCACTTCCGCATCACGTGCAACTGCTTTCGTCCAGAAGGAGCTCGAGTTGGAGCTGGTCAATGTCCAAATCTGGTCGGACAGCCAATGTGTTGTCAAATGGCTCATTTCGCGTGAAGAGCAAAAGGATGTGTTTGTCAACAATCGGTTGAAGAAGCTTCAAGATTGGCCGGTTCGCCACATTGAAGGAGAACAGAATCCGGCGGATGCCGCCTCGCGCGGTATGGCGTGGAACGCCCTCAAGTCCAATTGGTTCACCGGGCCCGAATGGCTCGCCTTTCCTCGAGCGAAATGGCCCGAAAGCTCCTGCGTCTACGACCCTGAATCCGAGCCTCCAGAACGGTCGGAAGAAGTTTTCTTTTCAGTCACAGCAGCTGCAACAGTTGCAACTGAACATCATGTACTCTTTGTTCCGGATAAACTTTCGACTTGGTGGTTCGGAACAGATACACTGGTGAAAACGGAATGGAGAAAACTAAAAGGCGTTGCTGCCTACGTTCTTCGTTTCCTTCGAAACCGCATCATCATCCGCTGGAGCGGAACCAATGCTTTCACTGAAAGCGTAAAGAGCATCTTCACCGGTCCCCTGGGCCTAGGAGGTCTCTCACTTTCCAGCAATGAACTGGACTTTGCAGAAAAGCTGATCATCCGCGAAAATCAGCCCCATGTTTCTGAAAAGGAAAGGAATGATTTGGCCATGTGGAAGGATGAAGATGACCTCCTCCGTTGTGGCGGACATGCCGAACTGCCGGCAGCAACAAAATGGCCATACTACATTCCACGCGATTCAGTCATCGCAAAACCGATCGCCATGGATGCCCATGTTGAATGTGGACACTATGGGTCAAACTGGGTCCTAGCACACATTCGGCAAAGGTTTTGGATTCCAGCTGGAAGGCGTCTCATCAAAACGCTTCGGTGCTACCAGTGTCTCCGACATCGTGCTCGACCTTTCGTGAAGCCAGCACCGCCACCGCTTCCCATCTCAAGAGTGACTCCGGGTGCGGCATGGTCTCGCATCGGCGTGGACTATTTTGGCCCAATGATCATCTACGACGGAAAAGAAGGGAAGAAGTGCTGGGCAGCACTCTTCACCTGCCAACTCACCAGGGCGGTGCACATTGAATTGGCACTTGATTATTCAGCGGAGGCATTCGTCTCTACGCTCCGCCGGTTCATTGCACTCAGACGTCTGCCATCCGAGATTATCTCGGACAACGGCACCAATTTCACGGCTGCTGCTAAAGCTCTCAGAGAGCTCTGGGAAGGCGTCATGCGCCACCCAAGAGTCCAAAATTTCAGTGCCACAAAGGGCATTCGATGGACATTCATCACGGAAGCGGCTCCGTGGCGCGGAGGATTCTGGGAGCGTCAAATTGGAACTGTCAAATCAGCCATGCGCCGTAGTCTTGGCCGTTGGCGAATGAATTGGCTTCAACTCGCGACAGCTCTCTATGAAATTGCCGCAATGGTCAATGAAAGACCTCTTACCGTACTCCCGGATCGGCCGGACTTATTCCTTCGACCAATCGACCTGATACGGCTCGATTTGGAAGGAGTGAACACACTTCCGCACATTGACGCGGACGACGAAAATGACCCCGAGTACCGCCCTCGGGAAACGGGTACAGATCGCCTGAAGGATTCCCTCGGCAAGGCAGCCAATAAGCTACAAAAATTTTGGAAATTTGGTCCTCCGAATATTTGTTGAGCTTAAGGGAACGCCAGCAAAAGCTGGATAAGGCAGGCTCCAAACTTTTTCCGTCGCCCGGGAGCGTGGTTCTCATTGGCGACGAGAACCAACCACGCAATGCGTGGAAATGGGGCAGAATTGAGGAAGTTGTCCCAAGTCGGGACGGTGTCATTCGTACAGCGCGCGTGAAGGTGGCCGGTGTCAAAAAACTGAAAAGGGGAGAATTCCAGGCGGAAACTCGGGTGTTAAATCGGCCCATCAACCTACTTTTCCCAATGGAATATGATTCAGGGGACCCTCCTCTTTCAGACCGGGACCAACCCCCCATTCATAAAATTGCATCTGTTACCTTTAAGATGGACGACTCGATCTCATTGGACGTGGAGCTCGACGAGGAGGAGTTGGACATCGTTCGCACTTCAGGATTGCCTGCAGCTGGCAGTATTGAGACTCCGAGTCTCAGTGTCGGCGAAGCAGCCAAACCCACTCAGAAAGTTCCGACAACAGCCGCGCTCGTCTCAGCTGGTGCCCTTGACGTCAATAAATTGGCCAACTTTGAAGGACGACGTTTTCGCAAACCACCATCTACTTCAGTCTCCTCTTCAAAAGCGGGACCAACTGGTGCCAGCTCTTCAACTTCGGTTGGCATCAAACGCCCCCAGGGCAATCGGCAACGTGTCTCGTCAACACGGCGGAGCTCTCCAGTGCATCGGACCAAAACGGCACGCACTGATGAGGGGAACCGAACGGAGCCTCGTCGTTTGGAAAAAACGTCACGTCCAGCTGCTTCATCTCGACAAGCTAAGCGGGAGAAGCCTTCGGCGAAGAAAATGGATGTGGTCAAAGCCCGTGACAACGTTTCGGTCACGCAACCAAAGCCTCGGGAGCCAGCAATCAAGGATGTTTCGCGACAACTGACTGAAAACGTTCTATTGGACATCCCGAACTTCAAAGCACGCGCGGTGCCACCGAGCTGGAGTCTGTTAGAGAGATGCGACCAAACGGGCCAACATTCAAACTGCCAACCAGTAACCGTCTACGACATCTGTATGTCACTTCGAATCTTCGAGCCGCTCCAGGGTGCCGATGACAAGGTCTACTACCTTCGGCTGGACACTCTTCTTCAAAGGATCTTGGCCACCTGGGCCATTGAAACAGCCTATATTGCAAAAGAGCGAAATGAGGCTGGCAGTCTCTTCAAGTTTTTGGCGGAGCTCCGTGAGCCGACTCTGAGTTCCTTTGAAGTATGGGGACCAGCGGTGAAAGGAAAGATCTTCGACCGTCAAGAGCTAAAGGAACTGCTCCTCCACAAAGCCTTCGAAGTCCACCGGGTACATTGTCGTGCAGCTGACCGAGATTTTAATCTACAGACAGCGGCGGCATTCTTCTCTAACAACGCTGACCCTATTCCTGCGGCCCTGCCGCATTCAAAGGAGATAGGAGAGTCACTCCCGCGTCGGATCGGCCAAGTTCTGACTTCAATGAGGGCGAAACACCACTTTCCGAAAGCTGAATTAGTGAATGCACAGAACATCTTCGTCGGGGACGGAGAATGCTGCAAATTCACCACCGGGATCAATGGTGCCTTCTTCTTCGCGCTGCCAAATATCCAGCTAATTGGTGATCTTCTACCTCACCACATTTATCTTGGGGCCAAGGTAGAGAGGATCGTTCTCTTCGCCGGAAAAGATCATCTCCAGTCCAACGAAACAGCCGCGTCTTTTAAAATGGCACTTCGGAGCATTGTCAATTGGGCAGCTTTCGACAAACAAGTCATCATCATCCCACCGCCACTTATTCGTCAACCACCTAAAATTCGAAAAGAATGGGAAGAACTGCAGTCCTTTGTGAAGGCAATACGCGACAAGTTCCCTGGATGGACAAGCTTGAGTAGCTGCATCCCATTGTGCGCGCAGTCTGAAGCTCCGGTAAAACTGGTCAACGATCTCGGCGGTCTTATCCTGAAGGGCGAAACAGCTTGGATGCCAGTTTAAACGAACAATGCGGGTTGGCTATCGTACGGCGGCCAGAGCAGAAAGAGAAACGCCAACGTGTTCCAGTGGTCTCGGTTCAACCTTCGGCAGTTCCTACGCCAACAATTGCACCTTCTTCAGTGCCATTGATGCCTCTTCCGCCACCGCCACCGCCTCCGCCCATGCCAAAGACTCGTCCACCAATTCTCCCCCCTGGGGAAACTTCGCGCCGAGCCGGAGCACAATCAAAGTCTCCAAAATCTTCAGCTGGCACTTCAGCTCCAGGTAATGTTCGGACACCAATCATTGACCGGATCAGTGTTTCAAAAACACGCCATCCGATTACAGGCCGACTCTCGGTAGTTCGTCAGCCACCGCCAATCGAAGATCGGCTTTCAGTGATCATCCAAAAGAAGAACTCATCCAGTGGCTCCGCTAGTGCTAAAGCGGCGGCAGCAGCTCTTGGTGCACTGGCCAATCTACCAGGGACTTCAGGCTTTAGCACAAACTCTCACCTACCTGAACACGGTAGCTTCTGGACCATCCTGGCAACCTTCATCCTCATTGGCCTTGTGGTTTCTCTTTTCCGTGGTCGGCATCGGTTCAGCATCAGTTTTGCTGGTTTATTTGCGCTCCTAGCGTTCACTTCCGGCGTTGGATCAACACCAGCACTTTGGTGCAAACACGGTGGGTCATCATCATTGATCAATATTCCGCAGAAAATAAACTGCACACTTCCATCCACTACAGACGCTTGGCGTCCCGCGACGATAGATGTCTGGGAACCAGCCGAAGCACCCATCACAGTTCCAGCTTTTCTGTGCACCATCCGAACTGATCAGGTCCGGTTTTATGCGAACATTCTGAATGATCAGTTCCGTACCAACTCTTCATCCTTTCAGGAGATGGAACCCGAACAATGTTTGATGATGGCAAAGCGACAACGTTGTGCCCATGGCACTCTCATGCCAATGGTCAGTGGCGGATTTGGCACGCAGAATAAACTCCGGATTTCGGAGCCTTCACTTTGGAACAGGTTGACCAGAGCTGAACTTAATGTCTCCGCTACTAACTGTTATAGCCACAACTTGAGCGTGTACGCGGATCGCGGTACCTGGGACATCTCTATTCCAGGCAAACTCCGCGCAGGAAATTGCCACATTTCGGACGGGCATTGTAAACTGGATGGGAACGAAATGGTGGTTTGGATTCTTCCAGTCTTTGCCCACCCTTGCAAACTGCGACTGTACAGAGCCAACTGGAGAGGGCAGTACAACCAGTTGGAGAAAGTTTGGACTGATCCGGGATTGAATTTTGCACTAACTTTCCCTGAACTCAAGGTCCACGAGCGGTACAAGGACTGCCATGCTC
>JAQIYK010000949.1:0-11331 GCA_034700465.1 Rotylenchus robustus | reverse complement strand
GCCCCCCCCCACCCCCCCCCCCAGTTCAACCCCTGGTTAGGTCAGCCAATTTTTCCTGCCATTTATGCCCTGAAGGCATAGTCGCTTTTTTGGGGCTTTTATGAACTAAAGTTCGGTGCCGTCGCCTGACCCTGTGAATGATAATTGATAATATTGAAGGAAGGTATCTTGTCACTTTCATCCCCTTCTCCTCATCAGTCGGGCTGACCCCATCCTTCCCCTTCCCCCTACCCCCCCCCTCCCCTTTTCCTTACGTCTTTTTTCATTTCCTTCCCCTTTTTGTAATTTCTTCCCAACTCTCCCTCCGTTGATCTTTGCTCAACATTCTCCGTTCCCAGACAGACAATCCGCACAACTACTGCCTTTGTTCGACCCCATTGGCCATTTTCTCCCATTTTGCTTCATTTTTCTGCCCCCCCCCCTCTACCACCCCCCCCCTCTACCATTCCACCCTTTTGTCCCAATTTTTCTTTCCTTTAATTATTCCAATACATCCAATTGAATTGAAGCAAAAGAGACCACCCAAATTGCTATTGGGAAGGGACGGACACAAAGTGTGCTGGTGAACACACATCTGTTGGCGCAGCACCCTCCCCCTGCCTTCCCTCTGCTCTTCCCCCTGCCCCTCTTTATCCGTCCCTGTAGGTGATGATGATTCTTAAAAAAAATAATACATTTATTGGAAATGGACCACATCGTTTCTTCCCCCTCTCTCTTTTCTCTTCTCTGTTTAGTTTTGAACGTAAAAATTTAGACACTTTTTAAGATTGGCCACAAAACTTAAATTAATCAGACTGTATTTAAGGAATTTTTCTTTTTATCCAGTATCTGGACAGTTAAATTTGAACAGCAAGGGTCGAGTTGAGCAAGAATTGTTGAGTTTTGAATTTGGTTTGAGTTATTTTTATTTGAGTGCAATTTTTGGACCAAAAGTACGGTATTTTCTCTAATTTTACCTCCGCTAGAAGAGATGTTGAAAAAACTAGGGAAAATACTACAGTAATACTAACAGTATATTCACGTTGTCCGTTTCGAAACATTTCCAATGTCCACCCACCAAAGATGACACAGTCCACCAAATGGGCAAAGTGTAAACATGCAGTCGGTGTTGTTGTTGTTGTTGTTGTTGTTGAACATTGTTTACCCCCCCCCCAAACCCCCAATTGATGAGCATGTTCTGTCAATCCTTCGCTTGCTCTCTCACTTTCCCTTTCACTTTGCTAAAAATACTTTTCGGCTCCATTTGACCTCTTTGACTAATCAAAATATCATCGCCAAATTATTTTTCTTTTGAATTTACATTTTTTATTCAATTTATACATGCCACCCAAGCAGCAGTACGGGCTTGAGTCGATATATTCTTCATAGATGAGTCCCATTTTCCATTTTTTACTGCACCTTAGTACACTTTCCACCTGGCTCGGTCCCCTATTGCTAATATTTTGCTTTGCCCAAATTTATTCACTTCCCATCGGTCCAAAAAATCGGTGTGGTTCAGCCACTCATCGTACCCACTGCCAATGTCCACTCATCGACAGGGCAATCCAATGTCTCGCCAGTTCCATTTGTTGTGAAGTCACCTTTTGGTCCATTTCCTACTTCACTGTGTTGGGCAGTTTTTTGTGAATATTTACTTCTCAATTTCCCACCCAAATGATGATACACTTGATAATAAATACAACTGACTAGGCCAGTACCCCAACTCAATCGGACATCCAATCTCCAACCAGCAGAATGGAGCAGTACTTTGTCCGTCCCGGCCATCTCTTGCTCATTCCCTTCTCCTCTCCAACCACTTCCCCAACCAATGCCCTAAGCCGGCAGAGATCGGCCAAAGTGATATGGACGGCCAAAGCCAACAAAAATTCGCTTTGGCCGATTTCTGTCTGACTGATGATCCCCTCTGCCTCTTTCCCCCTCTCCCCGGCCCTCCCCCCAGCCCCCCCCTCCCCCCCCAATTCCGACACTCTCATGCTGATTCACTTTTTCTCTTTTTCCCCATCAGCCCTTACCCTCCTCCAAAAAAGCGAAATCATACCCTACGCCCCCTGCTGGAGACCGTTCACACCAAGTGTAACTTACAAGTTACAACTTACAACATTCACTCACTCACTCACTCACCCTTCCACCCCACCCGCCACCATTTTCATACGGTATCCATACGGTAATACACCACCACCCATGCAACCCAACAAATCTTTCAACAACAAACACATTGTCCTTCCTCCCCCCAACAAATAAACAGCAGCAAGTCAAAAAAAGTAAAACTGGGAAAACATTTTTTGGTTGAGATCAGCGATATTTGCTAAAACGGTCGCTCTCTCACACTATGTCGAATTCAAAATCGCTGTAAATCATCTGAACACATTCCTTATTCCCACAAATTCCTTATTCCCACATCCATTTTTTGTTTGAATTTATATTTCAGCAGATACCGACCACCCAGAAGATGGACAAGTTGCAGAAATCTTTGGACCATTTGTTTAAAAAGCGCCCCGAGGAGGACTTTGTGGACCGCGGCAACACATCGCTGACGCCCTACCTGCTGCTCTTTTGCGCCATCATCGTCTTCGCCAAGGTTAAAAACCACTCATTTTTGTGAAATTTTATATGGATTTGTATTTTCAGGAGTACGGTCCGATTTCTCAGCCCCTCTACTGCTGGAGTCAAGCGGAGTGGAACGACGAGTGGATGGAGTACGCGCACGACTTCTGGTCAGTTATTAGTCTAATAGTCTAATTCAAATTCCCATGGGTTTTTTTTTTTAATTTTTCAAAAATTTACAAATTCGCTAGATTCATACAGCTTTTAATAAGTTCATACAGTATGCCAGCAATACAAATTCACCAGTAGATTATAATATCTTAAGATCTTAACAATAAGTCCATTAAAAATGGACTTTTGGGTTGTAAACAGTAACCCCAAATGTGTTTGGGTTCGATACAGTATCCCAAACTGTATTTGGTTCGCTACAGTACCACTGAGATGCTTTTTCAGCTTTGTCGAGTCCACCTACTACGTGCCCATCAATGAGTCCATTCCGGTGAGGGGCCAGCGCAACAATGGCAAAGATCAGCTCAGCTATTACCAAGTCTGAATCTTTTTAAATCACAAAGTTAAACCTAAATTTCAGTGGGTGCCGTTCATTCTGGTCCTGATGGCGATGGTCAACCAGTCGCCCCACTACTTCTGGACCTTCTCCAACATGCTGTCCAGTCAGTTTCTGCATAATTTACATAGTTTTTCCATTTTGCCGCACTTTTGCTCATCAGGTAAGAACTTGCCCGCCATCCTTGGCCAGACCAGTGCTGCGGTGTACAGCCAAATGGAACGGGTGATTGCCGCAGGCATTGGACGCCATTTCCATGTGGTGCTGCTGGCCAAGACGGGTGGAGACCCGATGCTGATGGAGAAGAAACATGACAACAACAGGCGGATCGACATCAGGCAATTTTTAAAAGAAAAACAAGGCATTTAAATAAACAGTAAGTAGTTTACTTTAAAAACTATTTAGGATACGGTAGTACTTCGGGTACAGTAGCATTCTTTGGGATACAAATTTTGCGCTTTGGAGCTTACAGTACATGTTGTTTAATAATACAGTAGTGTTGTTGAATCAATATCTACTGTAGTGTTGATAGCAAAGTGATAAACCATTTACCATATGGTTCTTTCATTCAGCCACCGGTTCAATTCGATTTTGGCCCGCAACTGTCTCACCCTTCTCTACCTGTTCACCAAGCTCCTGAACGCCATGGTCAACATTGCACAGGTAAAACAAAGGAAAAATATGCCATTTTATCAGACCACGTTCCCGAAATGCTCTTTCTGATTCTTCCACGTTCAGTTCAAGTTCATCAGCTGCTTCCTGGGCGTCGATCACATTTCCCACTGGGGTTGGGACGTGAGTTTTGTATATTGTTTAATTTTTAAAATATTTTGTCTAATATCTGTTCAGATGTTAAACACCTTTATGAACCATGGAAGCGCTTGGGAGCGAAATGGACTGTTTCCGCGAGTGTCCCTCTGCGACCTAAAGGTCCTTGAAAAGGCTATAGATTGGGAGGTCGAAATTTTTGGGTTTAGTTCTGATTTTTTCCAAAATACCTATTTTGCAATGTCTAAACTTTATCTCAAAATATACTTCTTTTAAAACAGATCCGACAGCCAGCGGGGCGCATCCATGACTACACGTATGATCAATTATTATAATAACATTAGGCAATCCCAACAATTATTTCTGTCACTACAGTGTCCAATGTGTGCTGGTGGCAAACGTTGTAAGACTTTAACCCTAACTCCGTTCGGAATCCAAACATTGTTCGCCATATCCCTTCTCAGCTGAACGAAAAGATCTTCCTGATGCTGTACTATTGGTTCGTGCTGATGGCACTGCTGTCGCTGGTCAACCTGATCTATTGGGCCTGGAAACTGATCCTGCGCTGTCCGAACAGCTTTGTCGGCCAACTCATCGAGCTGAGCATCATGCAGGTCAGTTTAGACCAACATCCTTGTCTACAGATGAACTCAACTTCCAAACTGAACCAATTTGCAGTTGTACCCGGACCCGCCGGAGTTTGAGGAAGCTTTGAAGGAGGAGGAGAAAGAGGAAGGAGAACAACCTGCTGGTAGCAGGACGGAGTTGTCGGAACAACAGCAGCAACAGTTGAGTGAACAACTGGGCTCCTCCTTGTCATCAGAACAACCTGTGGAACAACCTACCACAACTGGCAACGCGCAGCATCACCGTGTGTCCGCCGCAGTCTCCAACGCCACCACCGCCACACAGCTGAGTGCTGACTCGGGCATGTCTGCCGACACCACCAACAGCAACATGTCCACCGCACGCATTGGCCAGTTGGTGCCTGACTTGGAGGAAACGCGCGGACACAACATCATCGGATTCAGGTAATTGTGGGAGTTGACTCTCAGCATGTGGCAGATGGATAACTAAAATTGATCAGTTAAGCCCTGGTATGGGTGTCTTATTTGTACATGCCCAAAATGATCCAAATTTCCCTGTTCCCTCCCGCACAGAAGCCCCTTCACTGATGGCATTGTTCATCCGGTGTCGGTGTCGCCCAGTTCAGCCGCCTCATTGGTCCGCCGCCGGAAACGCCGGACACAGCAGTCAAGTTGGGACGAGGCGCTGGAGCGGGTGTGCCAGAAGCGACGCAACTTCTACCACAATTTCTTGGAGCGTCAGGGTAAGTCAGTCATAAACTACTTTTGTGCCGAATTCCCAATAAAATTCCCCATTTTTTAGATCAGTTCATGTCTCTTCTCGGCACCGATGGCATTCTGGCGTTCGAGTACGTTTTGAAGTTGATTTTTTAAATTTCACCACCATCCCCCTTTCTCCAGGATGATGTGCACCAATGCGAACCTGCAGATGGCCAGTCTGATCATGGGCGAGCTGTTCAATGCCTTCCACAGCTACTTTTCGATGGCCGAACATCGCAAAATGCAGCAGCTCATTCGCCGTCGTCGGACCGAACAGCTCCCGCCGGTTTGAAGAACGAGCAAAATATCGTCAGAACAAAGCCAACTCCTTTTCGCCTTACAATATTTTCCCAAAATTGCATTATTTTCTGTCTATTTTAAGTCTTCTGTTTAGAAATTATAGTTTTTAGTGAATCTGTTTCTTTTTCATTCCAATTTCTTAAAAGTATGATTTTCTGGATCAATTTCAAAATCTTTGAGATTGGAATGATTTTTAGGTCGTCATACACACTTGTAACATTCCACTTGCCGTATTTTGTTTATTGCCTTACGTTTAATATTTTCCCATTTTAATTTCGAATTTAACCGCCCAAGGACGTATCCAAACTTCGGAATATCATTTTACTCAAACATTTGAATATTTCACCAATTCGAAATTTAAAAAATGTATTTGTGCCCACAGGGTAAGTGATACGTCCTTGAAAATACCATTAATAAATAACTACCACATACATTTAGCGGTGGGCGAAGTGTGGTGGTGCAACATTCATTCATTCATTCGTTGTTTGGCCCCTTCCCACCCAACCACAAAATAGCATCTCATGCCCAGGCAAAACGTGTATTTTTAAATAACAATTACATAACCCAGCCATTATGTATATACATTATAATAATACAATTTATAGCATTTTTATTTGTTTTACATAAAATTTCATCATAAGCCAGTGCCATGAAGTGTATGTAATAATAATACAGTTTATTCCATCACATTTGTCCAGCTCCGAAATCCCCTCCAAATCACGCCATTTTCTAATTCATAAATATATAAATATGTTTTGCTGTTTCTCATTCATTTGTTTACCTTAACATTCTATTCCAAAGTAGGTGCTTTGTTTTTCCCTCAACTAACCTTAACCTTACACTCCCAACCTTTTCTTCTTTGCCACTCGCGCGGCGTGGAATTTGCTGGTGGATTTGCGGAGAATGTGTCGCGATATTCTCTCCCTCCAAATCAATTCATTTGTTGTCACTTTTTTCTTCTTACTTTTTATACTGTACTTTCCGTCCATTGTTTTCCGTCCTACTGTAATATATAATGTGCTTTTTGTTGTTTTCTTTTTATTATGAATGCAAAACATTCCCTGGCCCTTTTGCCAATTGGCCCTTTTGTTCGTTCATCTAATCATAATCAATTATGTTAAACTTGGACTTCTACCGATTATCTTTTTTTGCTGTTAGAATCATAGAAGTATTGTTTCGTATATATTAGCTAGAGCTAGCCTAAAACAAAAATATACATAATAAATTTGATTTTTTAATACTTTTATTTAATTATTTCTTTTATTTAATTATAGTTTTATGGGTGCAATTGCAAGGTGAATTTCGATTTTACATATTTTTAATAGCTAATCTGTTCAATTTGATTAGCTAATCATCAATGAGCACTTTTCGCGCTAACCAATACAGTACTTGGACTTGGTGGGTTATTGATTTGAATTTGAAATTAAACTAAAAATAACAAAACGCCAAGTAGAAAATTAATCCTATTTCTGCTTTTGCTTTCTTTTCTTTAGCTTAGCCTTTACCCTACCCTACCCCCACGTCGTAGGTTTACCCTACCACCCCACCGGTGGCTACCCGGAAAGAGGTGACCACCCCTTTCTTTACTTTGCGTTGCCGTGCAATGCCTGTGCTGCTGTGTTCTGCTGGGTGGGACCCTAGAAAGAATAAGAATGCAGGCCCGTAACAGCCCTTGGGTTTCGGGTGCGGGGCTTGTACAAAAATATATGGTCTCCGTATGATCCGTTTCAAATTCCAATTTTTTTTAAAGATTCTATAGCTATAGCCAAATGTGACACCCTTAACAAAAGGTTAATTTTACTTAACCAAACAACAATAAATGGATCATAAATCTAAAAATGACAAAATCTGATATCAGATTCGGATTCTACGCCCATGGAAACCCTCGTACGCCAATTTCCAGCTTTTTGAAAAAATTGGTTTTTTCAAAGAATTCATAAAAGGGGAAAAATTACCGTTTTTGTTGTTAAATATTAAAAGATAATTTTGAAATTTATTTTTTGCTTTTTGGGCAAAATTGGTCAATTTCCCAGTAAGTATCCGATTTTCGTTGACATGCTCAACCGAAATTTTCGTTAAAATTTTTTAAAAAATAGTCTCAAACCCCGTGCGGAGCAGGGTTGTAACGGGACCCCGAATCCCGATGTCTGAATCCCGACCTTTTTCTCATCCCGAATTCCGAATCCCGGTTTTTTGGTGTCCCGCCCGAATCACCATCAATAAATTTTTGAAACCAGGGTTGTAACGGAACACCCGAATCCCGCTGTCCGAATCCCGACCTTTTTCTCGTCCCGAATTCCAAATCCCGAGTCCCGTCCCGGGTTTTTCGGTGTCCCGTCCCGAAATTTTTTTTGCCCCGTTACAACCCTGGTGCTAAGGTTAAAAAATAATTCAAAATAAAATAAATAATATTAATAAATACAAAATATGTTTTTGTACTTTGACGTCGAGCTGGCGAATGCCCGTCGACGCGGTTACGGTGTCGTTGCGAAAAATAAATTGCACCCGCATTTTGCCGTCATCCGATGACGACTCCAACTCGTTGAAGCCATATTGCCATAAATAACACTAAAAATGGTGAAAAATAAAATAAAATTTAATAATTATTTTGTTTTAAATAATAAAAAATTCGAATTCGCAAATACCGTATCTCCTCTAAAAAGTCCCCGGGGGAGAAATTTTTCAACCCCCCTCCGAGAGGGGAGAGTTTTTAGAGGGGGGACTTATATTTCAACCCAAAAATTTTTGGAAAAAATTTCGAAAAATTGATGTTATTTGAAAAAATTTCAAGAAATTTTCAATTTTTTCGTTGAAAAATGGAAAACAGCATTTTTTGCTTAAAAATAGCAAATTTAATTTAAAACCAAGAAAATTCACTATAAAAATGCATATTTTATGGAAAATACACCCCTAAGAATCGATTTTTCGGACCAAAAAATCCCCATTAAGGGGGGGGTAAAGTTTTTAGAGGGGAGGAGGAAATTTTAGAGGGATGACTTTTTAGAGGAAATACAGTAATTTGCCTAAATATTTTTTGGATTTTTTATGTTTGTAGCAAATAAAAAATATGTTTAAAATTTTTGCATTTTTTCCAATTTGTGCTTTGTTAAAAACAGAAAAATAAATACAATTTTTTTTTAAGTTTTCTAATTGCCTTTGTCGGAATGTCGTAAAGGGAGAAACCGAGCCGAAGGTCGACAACCAAGCCCGCAGGACGACCATCATAGCTGCACGCAAAAGTTCGGGTCTAATAGGTATTGCAAAATTTAAAATAAAATTGAAAAAAAAATTTAAAAAAAATTGCTAAAAAATGTAAATAAAAAAAATTTAACGCTTCAATTTTTATGGTTTTAAAATTTATAAAAATTCTCAACAAATATAATTTTTGAATAATTTTTCCTGAAAAATATTTCTGGATTGAATAATTTTTCCTGAAAAATATTTCTGGAATATTTTTCGGTTTTTTTTTGAAAATTTCCACACCTGCACAGTGTTCACCGCTTTGTACAGCGAATTGTAGTAGGCCATCTCAAATTGGTGCAGTTGGTCGCGCGACTGGAAAGAACAATAATGTTCGGAGGCATCTGAAAAAAAAATAATTAAAAATAATTTTGAAAATTAAAAAAGTCAATAATTTTAAACAATAAAAATCCAAAAATTGACAATATTTTGGTGGAAAAGAACCAAAATTAAAATTTCACAAAAAATAATAAATAATCATTGCGAAAAAATTTACGAAAATCTGAATAATCTTTAGGCCTAGGCCTGTTTTAATGACAAATTTTTAAATTTTAAAAATTTCTAACCTCTGACTGTTGCCAGCACGAACACATGTTCTCGCCGATCGGAGCGTTTAATTGCTGTGCGCAAAGCTTTAAAAAATAAAATTAAAAAATAAATAATAAAAAAATAAAATAAATAAAAAGGGAAAAAATAAAACACAAATAATAGGCAATGGTGCAGAATTGCGGTCCCGACGAATTTTTTTTTGTTTTTTTTTCAAAACTTTTTGCTGAAAACTTGCACTAGGGGGTTTTCTGGGTCGCTGATCACGAATCTGGCCTTAGTTTTTTCGAATTTCTCAACTTATCAGCACAAAATTTTTGAAAAAATCAATTTTTTTTGAAAACCCCAAGGCCTAGGCTTATGGCTTATGGAGTTTTCGATTTTTGGAAATGGAGACCAGATTCGGATTCTACGCCCAAAACTACCTCCTGGGGAGTGTTTTCGTCGATTTTGAACCCCTTAATTCGAAACCAAAAAATTTGAAAATTTTTCGAAAATTCCGAGGCCTAGGCCCCTAGCAATTGGAAAGTTTGAAAATCCGAGCTCGGATTCGTGATTAGCACCCCCAGATTACCCCTAAAAACACATTTTCAGCATTTTTATTTTTTTCGACGGGACCGCAATTCTGCACCATTGCCAAATAATATACTAAAATATTTTTTAAAAAAAGTCGTATTCCTCAAGAAATTAGAAGAAATACGATAGATATTTATTAGGGTAGCACAAACCCGGTTTTCGGTTTCAAATTTTCGACAATTTTTGGCAAAAATTTAACCGGTCTTGGTCAAAACTTGAAACCGAAAATCGAAAAATGGGAAAAAATTGAAAATCTTTACTTTTGTCAGCCAAAATTAACCGATTTTTGTGGAAAAATGGAAACCGGTAACCGGGTATGGCAAAACTGGGAAAACCGATAACCGGGGTACCCGGTTTTTAAACGGCTTTGTGCTACCCTAATATTTATTGTAAATTATTGAATTTAGAGGTGTTCCGGAAGTTCCGGTTCCGGATCCTAGAAGTTCCGGGGTTTTTTGAGTTCCGGTTCCGGATCCCGGAACCAAGATCGGATCCGGGATCCGGTTCCGGTCAGAATTTGGGTTCCGAAACACCTCTAGCGGAATTGAACCCACTGCCACAATGCTCTAACTAACTAAGCTATCGGCTCATATTTAATAATATTTATTTATCCACCAACCCGTCTCGTACACTTTGTACAGCGATAGGCACTTTTCCAGTTCATCCGCATTCAACTTTAAAATAAACTAACAAAATTTAGGAATTTAAACAGAATTTTTAAAAAAAATCTCCAAATTTTTTATAAATTATGAAAATTTTCTTAATAATAAAAAATTTAAAAATTGTAATTTTTTAAGAATTTTTTTTTATTTATAATTATACTTTTTTCAAAATTTTAATTTTATTTTTAAATTAATTTATTTTCCCCCATTTTCTCCCACCGGCGGTGCGTCGAACAGGCACAGGTCGGTGCCCTTGAAGATCAAAAAGCGTCGTTCCCATTTCCGCTTCGGGTCTTCTTCAGCGTGCCCTTCCCGCATGCGCTCCTCCACCCAACTGATGTAACTGATCTGAAAAATAAAATTATGAAAATATAAAAGTTGGAAAATTTGGAAAATCACCGGGAAATTTTCTGTAAAAATTGTGGCTCAAATATTTGAAAAAGTAAATTTAAAAAAATGAATTTTTAGTCCGAACTGGTGACAAAATCAGTAAATGATCTAAAAAATAAAATTATGAAAATATAAAATTTGGAAATTTTGGAAAATCAATGGGAATTTTTTTTTTAAATTTGGGTAATAGTCTAGTAAATGTCCCCACATTTTTTGAATTAAATTTTTTTTCAAAAAGCTGAAAATTGGCGTACCAAGGGCGTAGAATCCGAATCTGATATCAGATTTTGTCTAATCATTGATTTAATCTATGATTTTTATTTTTTAACTTTAACAAAAAAAGATCATAAATCTAAAAAAAATAATAGATTAAATCAATTATTTGACAAAATCT
>JAQIYK010000948.1:0-11334 GCA_034700465.1 Rotylenchus robustus | reverse complement strand
CGGGGGGGGTTTCCTTATTTATATTGAAATATATATCGGAATTAACCTCTCCTCGAACCAAAAAATATAGTAGAAAAACTGCTGGACTCTAACTTGATCTGTTCCTTTAACCTGCACTATTAAATTTTTTCAAAATCCATCCGAATCCTACAGCCCTAAAATTGATTTTAACTTGACTCAAAACCAAGCGATTTTTCGCAAAAACAACCCTAGATTCAGCCCTAGCGTGATTTCAAAATCCAAGCCCTAAATTTTGGGCCACTTTTCTGCCCCTGCTGCACATAATGTGGTAGTGTTGTTATCAACGCGGGGGCAATAAACATTCATTTTCTCCTCCCCGGGGTTACCCCCTCCCCTCCCCTAACCCCTAACCCCCCCCCCTTCAGTGGGTCCAATTTCACTGTTTTGTTCCCCATATCAACTAACCGACCAAATCATCCCATTGTGCTTACGTAGCAAGTTCAATGTTCAAAATACCGTACTAAAAATTTAAAAATACCGTATACCGTGTTTGTGTACCGTATATAACAATCTACTGTATTTGTTTTTATGAACCCTTCTCCCTCTCTGGCGGTATTGAAAAATCGAATCTTTTCTCTTTGGTGGAAGGTATTCGTTCTACCTATTTAAATTTTAGCTTATTTTTCTTAAATTTTTCCCGAAAATTTTGCCCACTGAACCGCCTCCTAAAGGAATTTAAAATACGGTATAAGCTTAATGTTCAAAATACCGTATGAGGAGCAGAATTAGAATTAGATACTGTAATTTCGGTGCTTTATAAGAATTTTTGTATCTGACGTCAGAATGATCTTTTGACAAAATCTAATCTTAGATTTTTTATAAATGAAAAATAAAATAAAATGGTGATCTTTGATTGGTCTTTACAATTCCAATTAAACTTTGGTCGACACAATTTATTTCTATGAATTTCTTTTATATTTCTGCGAATTTTTTTGAGCTCAAAACGACCAAAGTCAATGTAATTGTTAAAATCCATGATTAATCTGCGTTAAAAATATAAAATCTATGATTAGATGTGTCAGATGATTTGATGTCATTTTGACGTCAGATTTGTGATCAATGGCATCAAAAAATCCCTTATATGATCATGATTTTCCAATCTTGAACTGCTAAACTTGAAAAGCAAAAATTGTCAAAAAATTGTTTTGCAGCGAAAGTCAGCTATGTAATTCCCAAGGCTGCTCGGAATTCAAAATTTCCCGGTTTCCGGGACCGGAAATCCCGGGCAGCCCTGCTAATTCCCTTTAATCCAGCCATATTCATCATCAAGATGAATATGGCTGGATTATCCTCCCTCGCCGGTGTTAGCTTATTAGCACATCGATTTTCATAAGCAAAATGTGCAAAAAATTCGTTTTGTAATTTGTCATGCGAATACACAATATTCAACATTCTAAGTACCGGTTTTATTATTTTTTAGGTATGCTGCAATTGAAAAAAAAACAAATTTTTTATAATGTTAAAAATTACGGTATTTTCACTTATTTAACCTCGAAGATATGGCATTTAAGTTCAAAGTACAAACTAATAATACGATATTTTTAACACACTTCCAAATCCCCGAAGCCATTGAATACCGTACCCAATCGTAGTGGTTATACAGTATCCATTTAATACCACTACTACAGTACCCCCGTTTAACCCCATTTCTCTAAGGCATTTCTACGGTACTTCGGCTACAGTATTCTTATTCCATTTGAAACTTTTGCCTAACTACAATAAACATGGTACTCCGGTTACGGTATTATTATTCGTATTTTGCGCCACAGTATTTCCATTTAATACCATTTTTATTAAATCTTCCCGGTAAATAAATATAAAAATACAGTAACTCATTTAATGCTACACAGTACCCAATGTTACGATTCAGTGATTCTTGGTGTAACGGTACTCCGGTTACGCTTGGAATGTCACAGTATCTCAATTAAAATTCAATTTTTATGCAATCCCCCAATAGGGAAGGAATACAGTAACCCATTTAATATTAATATTTTAAAATTAAAAATTACCATACTCCAATTACGATACATTTTGCTATTTAACGCTACAGTAATCCGCCGATTACAGTGCTGTGATATTCATTGTGCACAGTATCCGGGTTACGGTATTCTTCAGGTTACGGTATTCTCCAGGTTACGGTATTCTCCGAGTTACGGTATTCTCCAGGTTACGGTATTCTGCAGGTTACGGTATTCTGCAGGTTACGGTATTCTCCAAGTTACGATATTCTCCAGGTTACGATATTCTCCAGGTTACGGTATTCTCCGGGTTACGGTATTCTCCAAGTTACGATATTCTCCAGGTTACGGTATTCTCCAGGTTACGGTATTCTCCGGGTTACGGTATTCTCCAGGTTACGGTATTCTCCGGGTTACGGTATTCTCCAGGTTACGGTATTCTTTCTATTTAGTGCTGCTACCGTATCCCCCATTTATAATCCCCCCCCCACTGGGGATTAATTGACATATCTCCTTGGTGGGGGATTTTCTCGACTTTTTTCTTTGCCCGAGAGGGAGCACTTTAGCTTCTTCCGGTCGCCGCCACCTCCCGCCGCCGTGTGATGTTCTCGTCTCGTCGACGGGGTGAAAAAGGAAAGGAAATTGTACAAATATGGCCTCCATTCTCGGCACCAACTTCATCCATCCATTTATCCCTCGGTGTCATGTGATGGTGTGGTGAACTTTATTTACCACCACAAGACAGTCGTCTTTAGCCCCAACAGCTAATTAATGTGGACTTTGGACTTTGTACTTACGGTAAAAAATACAGTAAGTACAAAGGGGGTACAGTACTCTGCTTCCCGGGCCCATTTTTTTAATTTTACATCAAAAAATCTGATTTTTTCATAAATTTTAAAAAATGAATTTCATATGCCATGGGATAACATATTGTCGTCTTAAATTCCTTCAGCTAATAAGTGTGATCTTTGCACTTTTCGCAGTTTACTTGCGCGTTATTAATTACATTGCGTGTCCCAACTCCCCAGGGCTTCTTTTTGAAATATTTCTTCCCCAACCCTTTGAAAATTTGTAATTTTTTATCTTTGAATATAGAAATAAAAGTTGCGAAATTCCGCCTGTTTCAAGTCCGCGAAATTTCGCCTGTTTTAAGTCCGCGAAATTCCGTATGTTTTAAGTCCGTGAAATTTCGCTTGTTTCATCATTAATTTGTTAATTTTAAAATGTAATGATTTTTCATTTTCAAATTGTCATTATTTTTTCCTACTTTTCCCGTCCGTTTTTTGTTTTTCAAAATGCAATTTACGCGATGTCATTCTTTTTTTAAGGCAATTTTCCCTTCCATTTTCCGCCATTTTCTCACCCAATTTTCGTGCCCATTCATTCTCCTCTTTTCCTCTTTTTGCCAATTTTGTTGCGCATGTTCCCCCTTTTTCCCCATTCCCCCTCGGGGACCTTCTCGCTGTTCTCGACCTTAATTTGGCACTCATTCATTCATTTATTCATTTTGTGTTCCAATGCCATTCATTCCATTTGTCCCTTTTGTGCCCATGACGATGGGTAAAATAGTGCAAGAAATGAGGAGAGACATGAGGCCAGAGAAGCAGAGAAAAAAGAGAGAACAGTGTGTTATGATATGAGAAAGTGGGCAAGAGAAGCAGAGAAAAAAAGGAAAAATGCAAGAAAACAGGTGGAATTTAACGCACTTGAAACAGTTGCAATTTAACGCACTTGAAACAGTTGCAATTTAACGCACTTGAAACAGTTTCAATTTAACGCACACGCGTATTTAAAACAGGCGGAATTTCACGGATTCCTAGAGAAGGAAATAATTAAAATAACATATGAAAACACAGAAAAACAACTAGAAAACAGAGAAATGACATGCCCTGAAGGTACATAATGAGGCGATAGAGAAGCATACAATGACGGAAATAGTGTGGGAAAAATAAAAGTGCGAAATAGCAGAGAAACAGAGAAAAAGTGCACATCAAGAGAAATAGTGCGTGGACAGAGAAAAAGAGTGAGTGCGCAGCCTGTGGCCATGAATGGAAATTGCCCTCCGGCCATGCCTATAATTGGATGCTCTTTCTTCGGGGGGAAGTTCGACGTGAGCGAGAGAGTACGCCAAATGGAGAGGGGGTGAAGACGGACAGTAAGAGACAAAAAATAGTGTGTGGGAAAGGGAGAAAAAGAGCGAGAGAAAAAGAGTGCGTGGGCGTGTGTTGTGGCCTCGCGGGTAAATTGTCCTCCCTCGAGGCTATTCTCGGCCCCGCATCCACTTACTTATTCACACTTCTTTGATGCCAACACAACTTTTCCTTTTTCTCTGTTTTTCGACACGAAAATGTATCTGTTGTTTCTCTACCGTACATTTTTTCTTACCATACACCCTTTGCTTCACTTCCGTACACTTTTCCGTCTGAAAAACTAATTTAAAATTTTAATTTTTTCCAATTTTTCCTGAACTTTTCGCTGCAAAACTCAAAAACAACAAAATTAAGGCAAAAAATATATTAATATTGTGTTATTATGTATATCCTTTTGAAATGAGGCGAACAAACATTTTTATATGCAAATTTTTGTTCTCTTTTTTTTATTTCCTATCGTTTCTCTATGTTCTCTCCAGAGGTGAAAAGGGCCATTTTAAGCTTTTAACTGTTTTTCAATTTTTAACCTTTAATTTTAAAAAATTTCGCGAAAAATGGAAATATTTCGGCTATAAAATTTTTATAAATTATTTTCGTATTGCAAACTAATTATTAAACTATTAACTTTTATAATAATTAAATCATGCCAGAAATTTGTATTTTCTTCATTTTTTCCTTTTTTCTCTTTTTTCTTTCTTTTTTCAAATTTCTATTTTTTTCTTTCTTTTTTCATTTTTCTCTTTTTTTCTTTCTCTTTTTTCTTTCTTTTTTTCTCCTTTTTCTCCTTGCTTTGACACGGGCCGGGCAGCCGGCCCCTCGGGTCGGCCCCTACCGGCCTATCCAGCTCATTACACCTCTGGTTTTTTCGTTGTTATTAATTAAAATTAAAATTTTGTGGTTTTTCGTTAATGTTTTGCTAGAAAATCAAAACTAAAATTTTGATCACTTTTTCTTCAATTTTTGTCTTTATTTTCAATTTTTAGAACATTTGTCGTCCTCCTTTGCCCTTCCCGTTCATCACATTTTTGGACCTTTCCTAATCTATCACCGCCTCCAGGCCCCTGATTTCGACACGAAAATTCTCGTTAGAGAAAGGAGGAAATAGTGCACAAAAAAGAAAGATAGTTAGAAGGAGAAGAAATAGTGCGAAAAAGTGAGAGGAACAGAGCACCAAGTAGAAAAAGATAAGACATGAAGGCATGCAAGAGGAAGAAATAGTGCAAGAAAAGGAGAGATACAGCTAGAGAAACAGACGGACGAAATAGTGGAGAAAAGGGGGAGGGCACAGAATTATTTATGGCTTTTTGATCAAAAAAGTGGCCAAAGGGCGCCAATTGTTACTTTTTGCCCCGTTGATCAACTTTCAGCGTGATCCTCAATTATCGCACTGGAATTTTAAGCTTAAAAATTGTCAAAAAAAACTTTTGGATAAAAACGGACCTAAAATCTGTGAATTTTTTGGAAATAGTGTGAAAAACGAACTTCTGAACTCCGTGAAAATCAAGATGATTTGAACTCCTTATTATACGATAGTTTGAATCCCGTACGATATTTTGAAGTCCATGAAACTTACGATCTTCTGAAATCCGTAAAATCCACGTACCTATTCTGAAGACCGTGAAAAAGGACTTCTGAACTATGTGCAAAAACATTGAAAAACGGACTTGTAAACTCCGTAAAAATCACGATATTCTGAAGTCCGTGAAAAATTACGATATTCTGCTGAAATCCATGAAAAATACCGCACTTCTCAGATCTGTAAAAATCCTTTGACTATTTCGCCCTCATTTTCTCATTTTCTCTTATTTATGCCTATTTCCCACTTGTTGAATTGAATTCCTTACTCAATTTTTCAATACTTCAGTCCAACAAAACACAGCCCTTGTAAAATTTTCGAATTTTTTAGTGGAATTTTTTGATAATTTTAAAACATTCCAGCCCCTCCAACCCCTCTCCCATAGGCCTAAAGGGATACGCTTTTTCATCCCTTTCTTTTTTCCGCTTCCTGATGAAATGAGAAAAGCGGACGGAGAAAGAAAGCTCGTCGTTGACGTCATTGGCCCCCGCCGACGACAAAAGGTTGGGTGTGTGTTACTTTCTCTGGCCTTTCTCCGCTTCTCTGCCCCCCACACTATTTCTCCGCCAATTTTCTGCTTCTCTCGTCTTCTGTGCCAGTCACTTTCACTTCCTGCCAGCCGGCCAGACAGCATACGTTCCCTCCTTTCTCTCTGTTTCTCTACCTTACACACTCTCTAATTGGACAGCTTTTTCTTCACCATGCTGCTGACAATTGGTCTTTTTCGATTTCAATGCTCTCTCTCTCATCTCTGTATCTCTGTCTCATACACTCTCTCGTTGGGCAGTTTTTTCTCTGCCGTACTGTTGCCAGCCGGGCCCTTACAGTTACAGGCTCTTTCTTTTTCTGTCTGTTTCTCCGCCTTATGCACTCTCTCGCCAGTCAGCTTTTTCTCTGCTTGCTGCCAGCCGGGTACTCTCTCTCACTGCAGTGCTCTCTCGCCCATCTCTGCTTCTCTGGTCTGTCCACTCTTTCTCCCACGGTGATTGCCAGCCGCCGGTGAATCTTTGGACCCAGTGGCCTTAAGCTGCTCTTTTTCTCTGCTACCAGCAAGCGGATCTCACTTTCAAATGCTCTCTCGTCTTTCCTCTGCTTCTCTGGCCTGGCCCTATGGGTTGATTTCCCACGCTCTCTTGCCCATTCTTCTGCTTCTCTGGCTTGTTCCTATTGGTTGATTTTCTACGCTCTCTCGCCTATTCCTCTGCTTCTCTGGCTTGTTCCTATGGGTTGATTTTTCACGCTCTCTCGCCCATTCCTCTGCTTCTCTGGCCTGCCCCACCCATCACCCACACAATCTTTGGCCTCGCTCTTCTTTTCCTGCCAGCCGTTCGTTGTATCTCTGTTTCTCTGCCACTTTCTTCTTTCCCGCTCTCTTGCCTATCTCTGTTTCTCTGGCTGCCAGCCGGTCCCTAATCTCTCGCTTCTCTTTTTGTCTGCTTCTCTACTCTCCATTACACCCTATGCTCTCTAACTCGTATCTATCACCCGGGCAACCGATACCCCCTACCAGCCGGGCCAAGAAGGCAAAGGGCTCTTTTCTCGCATTTTTCCTTGGCCAGGAAGCAACATTCTGGCCAAATACGCATTCCCGTTAATCGGCCCAGAAAGCCGTTGCCCAGAGGCTAAGCCTAAGCCTAAAAAATTTGCGCTGCTTCTCTGCTTGGCACACGTAACGCGCGCGCCACCATTGGCCATAACCTCCAGAGGCATTTGCCCTAAGGCATTCCTTTTTTGCTTCTCTGCTTCTCCACCCTCTTTCCCACAGCGTTCTCTCTCGCTGGTTCTCTTTTTCTTTGCTCCCCATTCCCATTCTCTGCTTTCTCTACTTCTCTATCCTTCATCGCTTTGCCCTGAGGCTCTTTTTTCTTCTCTGCTTCTCTAGCCTCTTTCCCACAGCGTTCTCTCTCGCTGGCTCTCTTTTTCTCTGCTCCCCATTCCAATCTCTCGGCTTTCTCTATCCTTCATCGCTTTGCCCTGAGGCTCTTTTTTCTTCTCTGCTTCTCTACCCTCTTTCCCAGAGCGTTCTCCCTCGCTGCGCTCTTTTCCGTTTCTCTGTTTCTCTGTCAAGCGTACTCTCTCGGCTTCACGCGCATCAACCGCGGCACGGCACGCGGCCCACCGCCCCGCTGTCCCGGGACTCATTTGGCCTCGCCAGTTCCCTTTTTTGTGCCCTCCGTGTGCCTAAAATATAAAGTCCTCCGCTCGGTTCGCCCCCCCCCTTTTCCCCCTTTCGTGTCCAATCCAAAAATGTGCCCCCTCGGCCCCCCTTTTCCCCTCCTTCTCCCCCCTTTTCCCCCCTTTTTCTCCTTTTTTGTGCTTTGTTTGCCATTCCCTCCCAATTCACATACATTCGTTCCGTGTTTTTCGGTCCCCCGAGGAGGGGAAGGAAAATTGGGGGAAAGGATATGAGGCCAAAGAAAAAGTTTGGGTCTAAACCAAAAAATTTCAAGAAATTGTGGATTTTTTGGCCAAAAAACAATTTACTAAAAAATTATCCGTTTTTATGCTTTCGACCCCTTGGCCGAAAAGGAGGGTTATTGGCCAAAATAAGTTTGGGCCAAATTCAAAAATTAAAATTTTTGGGGGTTTTCGAACCCATAGAAAATCAAAAAAGGTTAAGCCAAGTCCAAAAATTGTGGGTGAATTATTGGATTTTTGGTGCCTGGAAGGAATATTTGTCCAAAAATTGGAATTTCGAATTTCTGGTTGAAAAGTCTGAAAGAAAAAGTTTAGGTCTTTTATCCAAAAAAAAGTTTAGGCCGAATCTGACTTAAATTGGGCAAAAAACAATGCATGAACCTTGAGGAAATGTTTCCAAAAAACATTTATTATCTCTTCGTTTTCTCACCAAAATTCCCCCAGGGGACAATCCTTCGCCGAAAAGAGCCAAACCCAACCGAAATTGGCCACCATTTTTGGATAAAACACAACTCAAATTGGCCAAAAAAAAAATAAATAAATTCCAAAAATTGCAAATAATGCGTTTTTTTTTACAAAAAAGCTAAAAAAAACATATTTTTAAACAGCATAAAACTCAAAAAACGGACTTTTGAAGTCTGAAATTGGGAATAACGAATTTTTTGAAGTCCGTGAAAATATTCTGAACTTCGTGAAAATTACGATATTCCAAAGTCCGTGAAACCCACCATATTCTGAAGACCTCCTTGAAAACCACGATATTTTGAAGCCGATATTCTGAAATCCGTGAAAACTTCTGAACTCCGTGAGCCCGTAAACATTATTTAACTATTTCCCTTCCCTTTTTCTCCCTTTCTCTCATTTTTGCACACTATTTCCCCATTTTATCTTTCTTTTCCATCGATAAACTATTTTTGGGCGGCTAACTTTCCAAAGATGGATCATCCATCTCATCGGCCGGTGGGTGTCAGCAGACCCAAAAAAGGGTAAAAGGGTAAAAGGTAATTGCGATAAAATCAATTTGGTGATATCGTTAAAAGTGTAAATGTGTGTGCACTTTCATTTTCATCACAACAACCCAATTGGGTCTTAAATTTAAAAAATTGTTTTTTTCCCGAAATTTTAATTGTTTTTTTTTTGAAATTTTGACCACCTGTATATGCCTTAAGGCATACTGTAGCTCTTTTTTACAAAAAAAATTTTCGGCTTTTTTACTCGGCGGGCGGAAAAAATTCGGCAGGGCGATCGGCGTTAGCGGCTTTTTCGATCGGCGACGCAACCTTGGCCTGTAATATGATCTTTAGAGTCGAAATCGAGATTGAAAAAAGGAGATCGAATTAATGGATTAATCTCGGATTTGAGGTCGTGACCATGTCCCCAACCCCAAACAGCTTCATCTCCTCGATCAATGTGTTTTCGTTGTTTTGTGTCGATCGATCAGAACCTGCTCTCGTTGGTCGTGTTGTGGTTGGTGTGTTTCCCCCTCCCCTCCCTCCCGCCGATCCTCCTCTTGTCCCCATTTTACCAATCTTCGTACTTTTCTCTGAAGGGGCCTTCTCCCCCTCTCGACCACCCCTTCCCCCCCCCCCCAACGCCACTACCACCCTACCCGCCCCCCGTCCCGGACAGCCAATGTTTGTCCTTCTCCCACCCCATTTGATCCCCCCCTTCGTCACCGGAGGAGGAGCTCCCCCGGCCCCTCCAAACACACAAAAGAAAGTTGTGCACCGCGCAGGGGAAGAACGATCCACAGCCCCCCCTCTCCCTCCTCCATAACGTCTTGCAAAAATGCGGAGTTCTGCTGGAAAACATCCAGAACCCGATACAATTCGGGATTTTGGATCCCCAAAAATTGCCCAAAAATGGGATTTTGTGGGACCTTAAAAATCGGCGGCACAGATCGCTTTTTGGACATGAACATGCTCCTTCAGAGCCGGTTCGGATGGGCTGACCGCATTCTTGAGCAATTTGTACACCACCACTACCTTTTGGGAAATGACTTCGGGATTTTCAATTTGGAGTTCGAGATTAAGCCCGAGTTTTCTCGAGTCTCGGTTTTTTGGGTCTCGACTTTGTTTTGTACCTCTCGCGCAAACTCAGGTCTCGAGGTTCACGAGGTCTCGATTCTCGATAAGCAATTTGTATAGAGGACCTCGAGAATGGTCAGCTAGCTTTACGACGTCGGGGACACAAAAGCGCAGCACACACACATTCTTCCCATTGAATTGTCCCATTGAAGAAAAAGAGATGGGGGGGGGGGGGAGGGGAATAATGGTCGGTGGTGGTCCTGCTGCCCCCCCCTTCCTTCCCCTTCTTCCCCTCCCCCTGTCCCTCAGTCCCCAGGCCGCCCTTTGCAAGCTGTACAAACAACAAAAAGTGAGTCGAGCAATCAGATTGGGGCTGGTTGGTCCCCATTTTCGCGGGATCGCTGCTGGTCGACGGTCGCCCAATTTTTGCATAAAAAATCGATCGGCGGAGAAAACGTACAAAAATGTGGACGGCCACAGAAAGTCTCAGTTCTGATTTAAGATATCGAAAAAATCCGGGTTTTTTGAGGCCAAATCTTAATCCCGGAGGGGGGGGGGTGGCAAAATTCAAGAGGAAAAATGTACAAAAATTGGGTCGGCTAAAAAGGACACCTACCCGGTCCCGTTTCTTGGCAAAAATTCCGGGTTTTTTCGGCGATTCCAAAATTCCTTTTAGCTCCAAAATCCAGGTTAATTTCCCATCCCGGTACCCGCCTTTTCAGTCTCGGCCCCGGAATCCCCAAGATGCAGTGCGCAATACAAAGTCCAAAGTACACAACCCGTGCTCGGATCAAAGTCCTAGTGCACCGCGCTGGAACCCTCACTTTTTCCTATCTTCCTCCCGTTTTTCCGAAAACCAAGCGGAATTTCTGGGGCCTGCTCGAATTTTCGTGGTCGGCCTAATGTGCTTTTTGGATCAAAGCTCAGTTTTAGACCTCCGCGCACTCCGCACGCCGCGTCCAGTGCGTTGCGCACTCCGCAATGCGTGTTTTTTGGTGGTAAATTTTTAAATTCTTTTTTTCTTTTCCCTCTCTCTTTTTGCGTTGTCTTTCTCCAGCCAAGTTTCATCTGCGAACACCATCAATATTATATTATTAAATATTTCCCCCCTCCCGTCCTTCTCGCCATTTATTTTCTCACTTCCGCCGCCAGCTCATCTCCACCTCCATCTCCTCCTCCTCTAC